>SNQJ01S0013496.1:56197-119447 GCA_010110895.2 Picea sitchensis
CGAATTTATAAGAAGTTCTCTTAATTCTTGTAATAATTTCTTGTTGGAGGGCCTTCCTATTTTTTTTATCATCTTTTGGAGCCTTGATAATTTCTTTACTTGAGGTGTTCTTGATTCTTAAAGATGCAGGGACATGATTCTTACCTTTTTGTGTCACTGCTCTTTTCTCCTTATTCCTTGATTTGATGAAAGCACTTTGTAATAGTCTAATTTGTTGTTCTTGTATTGAGTGTTCCTCTTTCCTTTCACACATTGGTGCTATGCCTTGCAGGTCTAGATCTTTTAGATCCATGTCTTCGAGATCATCTTGCTACAAATTTAGGGATTTAGTTGGGACAATTAGATCATCTTGGTCTTGTATCTGGGGATCCGACTTAGGGGAGGTGGGAACCATAGTAACATAATGGTTCTTTTCTTAACCAAGTGGGGAACTTAGTTGGGTCACGGTTGAGGGGGTTTGACTGAGTGTTTCTTATTTTGGGAGGTTTTCTAGTGAGTCAAAATTATTACTTATGCGAGGTCCTTTGGGGTTGGGTTGAGTAGAAATTTTATTTTGGGCCTTACACTTTTCTTGGACTTTTTCAAATCCTGCATCATCCTTTTCCAATTGGGGGTTAGGAGGCTCTAGTTGATTTTTCAGGGGGCATTCCCTGAAAAGGTGTCCATGAGGATGGATTTTTTTTGCACAAGGAGGGAATGTGTTCATAATCCAGGGTTTGAATCCATTCTATGTCTCTGTATGTAAGACATATTGATGCAGGCATACCTTTGGCGACATTAAGGTAGACATAGATTTGCGCATAAGAGGTATATCGACCTTGGAGGGTAGCCTTTGCTATCCTGACAAAGGACCCACGAGTGTTTCCAATACCCTCCATAATTTTCGAGCACCAATACTTCGGTGGAAGCGAGTACAGTCAGATATAGACCATAGCAACAATGAAATATTCCTTTTCTGGACTAAATTTCTCTTTCTAGATCCTCATGTATAGACCAAAAGAGTTAAATAAGTACATTCCTCCTTAGAAGAATCTTTCTTGGTCTTCAACCAGGTTGAATATGGCCCTAAAGAATCCTTTAGATCCCAATTTGAGGGATACATCCTCTTTGGGATTCCATCTGGTTTTGATCCACCACATGAGCACTTTCTCTAAAGGCCAAAGGCCCATGAATTTTCATATGAGGGCGTGATATTTCATGTATTGAATGTCCTCGCCCAGGAGGAGTGACATGATTTTGTACTGGAAAATTTCCTCTGATTGCGAGATGCATGTCGATGGAATTTTCGTTTGGGCTTTCAGGTTATGATGGTTATGATTTGGGAGTGGTTATGAGATTGTCAGAGCTTCCTTTGTTTTTTCCCTTTCCATTGGGATGTGCATATTGGAGTTTTCATAAGTGAGGGTTGGTGGCTTAGGATGACGACTGCTTCCTTCCACTACATTTTAGAAGGTGGAGGCGGCTCCTCCTTGAGCGGGGGCCACCATTACTGGTTCAGGAGTTCACTACAGGGTAAAAAAGTTGCAGAGATAGGATCTTAAATTCTATTCAAAACATCGAGTATGTATTTTAGTTTTTACTTTACATAATAATTTAGTTTATCTTTTATTATTTATTATATATTATTATATCTTATCTTTAGGGTTTCTTTTTAAGTTTCATTTTTAGTGGACATGTTTGGTTTCAATATGTCTCACATCATGTATTTATTATGAAGTTTCATAGTTCTTATCTTTAATCATTGGTCTTGAATATGAACCCAATTTAGGATTTGAAATGTCAATTACAATATGGTCCTAACTGTGGAAAATCCGAAAGAACTCTCTAAAATTCCTCACCACAGAAATATGAAAAATTTTCATTTTTATTATTGTTGAGAGATCAACAATGATTTGGTTTATTATCACAACAAGGTCTCTTCATTGTGTTCTTTTCTTGTTGAGACCTATATGTCTACATTACATCTACTTGAAACATAGTTACAGACTTGAGAAGAATTGTGACCTCAAAATGATAAATTTATCCCTAATACCTTATATTTTTGCATCAAAACATTGAAATCAACCCCCAGATAAAAAATATGTGTTACCAATAAAATCCCTTTTTTGGGGTTAAAATTACAATCTTATGCAACCACAACCTTAAAAGCATGTGATGTTGATAAATAAAAACCTTAAAATCAAGCCTCATACCAAAAAGGGGTGCTACTGGTAGCACTTCTTTATTTCGAGGTAAAAATTACAACTTGTTTGAAACCATGGTTCTAACAACCGACACTGTTGTAACCAAAACCTTAAAATCACCTTGAATCAAAAAGTTGTGCTAGAATAGTTTTAATTTTTAATTTTTTAATTTTGAGGTTTAGATTAAAACTTTTTTTAAACCATGGACAAAGAAACGTTGCAAAGAAAACTATAAAATTAACACTCGGTCAATTTATCACCAAACATCAAATTATAAAAAATTCAAAGTTACATCCAAATATTTTATTTACTTGTCAATAAAAAAAGAACTAACATAAATTATTTCATGAAAAATATTGTTACATTATGCATATTCAAATCAAATAAGCTAAGAAATCTTGTTATTTTATTCATAATAAAATCATATAAGCTAAGAAACATTAAAATGATTCATAACTCATGGAATATCATATGTAACTTCAAACACTTAAAGTTACCATAGAAACATCACATCAATAAAAAAATATATAAAACACTTGATGCAATTATTAAAACTAATTCATGGATTTGGACAAGTCATCAAAATATATATATTCTAAAGACAAAGGATTTGATGAAAATGTAGATGGCCTATATTTATCTCTATTATTAATGAGTGCACAATTCAACTATTCATGTACGCCAAATATTTAAGTTCTTAGAAGCCTTTTGGATCTACGACAAGGTTCACTAGACTCTCTTATTGCAAATATTTCTTGTGCCAACAACCTCTTGGTAATCTCTTTAGTCCAAAAGAAAAGAGTGTCTCTTTTTGTGAAATGGAATTCATAAACAAGTATGTCAACATCCTCTAATTTTAGGATGTTAATGCAATAATGATTTTCATTTTGACACTTTTCTTTCTATTGATTCATTTCTCAACTACCATTTTTGGCTTGTACACAACATTAAATGGGTGTGTATTAGTTGCATCCAAGTGTACTTTGATTGCTATAAATTTTCCATTTTTGTTATTGACCTTCAAAACTTTTTCATCTAGAAAGGATAACCATGTGGATCTTCAACCACTAAAATCGCAATCATGCAACCCTCCTTACTATCTTGTACGAATGTCTGTAATGGTATTACATGGCTTCATGCTATGCACATGATTTTCTAGATTCAATATACATTTGTAACATACTCATTTTGATCCCCCTGTTGAAATTGTAATTTTTATGTTTAGCATTGTTTTTTTTGGTATGAATATTTTGATTACCATGTCAAGTTGAACTTAATAAATCAAAGACAATGTATATGTATCTTATTTTAATTAATGAAAAATTCCAAGCAATTGACCACGAACAGGAGTGCCTATAGGGACCATGATACCACAAGTGGAGAATAGTGAGGGGAGTAAGAAGGGGGTTAAATATTCCTAAGGATCCCTAGCCAACCTTGCCGCATTATTTTTTTTGCTCAAATAAAATTGTGAAAACTATCCTCCATGACTTGACAAACCAATCATTGAATGTAGTTGGTGGAAGGATCACCTTCCACAATTATAAGAGGAATGGGATGAGTACTTTGAGGATTGGATTGGTGAAAGGATTGGTCAAATCACCTTCTAGAAACTTCACCCCTTGCCTTGTAAATCACGCCCTAACTTGAGGGGTGAGTTTCATGGGAAAAAGGAGGTCGTTTGATAGGTAGAGGGGGAACCACACACATGCGAGTAAAAAAGAAGTAGATATGGTCGTGTGCATGAGAAATATTGATATTTTCATGTAGAGACTGAACTGTGGTGCACAAGAAAAGCAATGGATAGGGAGAACTAGTCCAATAACCCTATGCCGAGACCTTAAAATCACGTGGGGAAGTTCTTTGAATTTGCTAAGATAGTGGGCTACGATTTTGAGTGTTTCTAGGTATGTGTGATGAGAATGAAGGAGTGGATCCAATAAGGGAACTGAAAATAAGTGAAGGGGATCACTCATGTGCCATGCAATCCAACATGAGAGCCCATGTAAATCGTGGAAGCCTCACACTCAATTAAGAGAAGATGTTGCTATTGAGTTTCCCTTTGAGAGATTGATAAGTGCCCATAATTACTAGGATTGTTTCCAGATTCACCCTGGTTGTATCATGGTTTGGCTAGGGGGTGGACGACTGTAGAAAGAGTACGTGCAAATGTGCTTATGTTTGGGTGCAAAATCATTCACCCTCAGTTAGTTGGATGAATTGCCATCAAAATTTAGATAAGTGCTAAATCTTGCTTTTCATTGTTATAAGATCTATACCAAGTGAATTGATAGAATGAATGCATGGGTAATGATAAGTCTTTATGGAATATGCTTGAATTGAATTACATAGGGAAGTGAATTATTATTATTATTATTATTATTTATGACATTAGGAATGTTGTGTACTTTTCGAAGTCCGAAGTGCATGAAATGATGCTTAGGATATGACCATATAATGTTATCCTGGGAGATATAAGCTCAATGATCATGGAATGATTGTGTATGTGGAATTGTTAATTGTATTGAAATAAATCTCTTAAGTGACATAAATCACCCTTAAAAATCATGTTATAACACTTAATGGATGTAATCCCTGAAGGGTGCAAACTCGAAGATTGTGCTGGTTATGAGATGTGATCCATATTTATGAGAGGAACGAAATGAAACCATAGATTTATAATACTAACACAAAGAAATAGTGAAAAATAACAAATATACAGTAAAATTTGACTTCTATTAAATAAGAAATATGACGAAAACTGTAAAATGCAGACTGAAAACAAGCTTGCTAGAATGGTGGCAGCTTATCTCTGAGAAGAGATGTGATGGCTACGCTCATTCGCAAGAAGATGAGTAAAATGAGGCTCAGAAGGATTTTTTAAAATAAACATGAATTCCAAATCCCTATACATCCAAAAACCTAACCCTAGGAGATGAAGCGCCAAAAGTCATGTGGGCCACGTTGGGTTAAGTTAGTACATTAACTTCCCGGGGTCGTAACTTTTGCATACTATCTCCGTTTAGAGCACACGTTAGCTCGTTGGTAAGGTATTGAAGATGAGTTTAATTTAGGGGGGTCAATAAGAGCCTCTAACTATCATTTAAGTGCCCGATTGTGAAAAAATGTCATTTGGGCCCTCAAAATGGCCCTAGAAGTCTGGGACTCAAAAAACTACTAAAAATAGTAACTTGCCAAAAAACTGTTTTGAGCCAGTTGGAAAAGGTGGGTGGCCACCAAGATCCTCCTGGATCAATCCTCCCCCCTTAGGAAGAAATGTTCCCCATTGCATTGAGTGCCCCCATCATATGAGGAAATTTCTGCTGAATTTGGCCCCGAGTGAGCGACTTGCCTTGGTGCAGGAGCTGCCTTGCTTTGACAACCCGATAAAACTGGATCCTCTGTCGGCGAGTTACCTTGACCTCTCTATCCACGATCTGTTCAGTGGATTCCTATTCCATGTAGTCTGGGTTGAGCTTTTTTGGTTTCAACCATTTTGCGATCTCCGAGGTGTCCAATAATGGTGGAAAATAAGGCTGAACAAGGTCCACATTGAACACGGGGTGAAATCCAAGGAAGGGGGGAAGGTTGAGGTCAAAATAATTGTCACCCATAGCCTTGGTGATGGTGTAAGGTCTATAACACAGTGGACAAAGTTTCTAATGAGGCCCTGCAAGGCGTTCTTTCTGCAAGTGCAGCCAAATTTTTTCTCCCACCTGAAACTGGTGTGGCACCCGATGTTGATCATGGAGTTGCTTGTTATTGGAATTGGACTTCTATAAAATATCCTAATCCTTTTAGAAGATGTGCTATATCCACTCAATGAATTGGGGGGATTTGTCAGCTCCAATTGGAGCATGCGACGAGTCTGCCTGGGTGGTTGCAAGGGGTAGTGCAACATCCATGGGACCCAATGGTTGAAATCCCAACCCCGAAATGGGTTGTGGCCGGTTGAGCTATGTATGGCTCTATTGTAGCTGTTCTGAACATAGGGAATACTCTCATCCCAGGTACAAGGGTGCTTGGAATTGTACATGTGCAGGATGTGCACGATCATTCGATTGACTAACTCGGTTTGACCATTCGTTTGGGGGTAGAAGGTAGTGGAATTAGTGAGCTTGGTGTCCAACAATGAACAAAGGATTGACCATAATGTGATGAGGAAATGACTGTACCAATTTGAGATAATGGTTTATGGGATTCCAAAGTGTACCCACACTCATTCAAAGAAGAGCTTGCCAGTGGCCTCCGTTGTGATTCTCTTCTTGCAGGCGGCCATAATCGTCATCTTGGAAAAGCGATCAACAACCAAAAAAACACAGTCGTTTCTCCACTTGGTGGATGGAAGGCCCAACATGTAGTCCATTGAGATGGATTCCCAGGGCCTGTCGGGAGTAGGAAGAGGAGTGTACATGCCTTGTTTCTTAGTGGCTAGTTGGAAATAACGCAGACAGTGCATGACCATATATACTTACTGACATCTTGTTGAAGTTTCAACCAATATAAATGTCGCTGCAACATTGCCACTGCATTTTCCACGCTGAAGTGTCCTGCCACTTGACTGTAGTGGGGTTCCCAAATCATCTTCGCTTGCTCGCTTGATGGAACACAAAGATGGACTAGATGGAACAACAACCTGTCTTGAATATGGAAATTAGTGACAACTATGTTTGCGCCCAACATTTGGTAGGTGCTGGCGAAGTCAGGATCTTCCTCAGAGAGGTGGGGCCATCCAAAGGTCTTGTGGATGCAAGAATCTAACACTATGGTGAGTGTTGCGATTGGAATTCAACTGAGACAATCAATGAATCAATTGGTAATTCCTGTTTTATACTTGATGTTGAGGTGGAACTGCTGCAAATATGTGGACCACTTCTGATGGCGACAATTCTGCAATTTTCCTTGTGTCTGCATGAACTGCAATAGATTATGATGAGTGTGGATGACTGTCTCCTTCCCGAGAATGTAATAGCTCCACTGGCGACATGCTTGCACAATGGAGTACATTTATGTTATAAAAAAAAGATCACGGAGCAATAAAATAAAACAAATGCATAAATAAAACACATAAGATACACAATACAATAGAGACACAATACAATAGAGACACAGATATACGTGGTTCACCTAGTGTGGGCTACGTCCACCAGATAGTCCTTCCTTTATTATTATCCAACAAATGAAGGGATACAACCTACAACAAACCTGTTGTAACTTCCTATTCTTTCCCTCACAATCTCTTATCTCAGAATAAAATATTCGCAATGATACATAGACACAATACATTTAGCTAATATAACTTCTACCATCATATCTATGACCTTATAATGAACGGTCCAAATTTACAATGAAATTACAATATACATTTACAAGGCAATTTTTTCTTCGGGGGCTTCTCCCCCGAACCTCCATCGGGGAACACTGTCCCCTGAACCCCCGTCGAGGGCCCACTTGTTCCCGTAACCCACAGAGGGGGTAACCCCCCTCTACACTTGTTGGCACGAAATTTGATCAGACCAGGGTCCTTCTTAGGTTACCAACAAAAGGTACAGTGTAGTCTAGAGTGCTGGCATTTTCATCTCCTCCGAAGAGAAGAAGTCTCACCCGAAGCGCTGTTGAGAAAGATAGATAGGGAAGGGTAGGAAGAAGACTAAAGAGGATCCATAGAGCATTCAAAACTCGTTCCTATTCTTGCACAAGAGTCATTAAAAGACCTGAACCATCTAAATGCAAGAATTGAACCTACTTACGTTGCGAGCAATAATTAAACATAGAATTATCGAACAAAACTCATAAGACATAAAGAAATGCTATAATGCATAAGTAAACATATAAAGACACATCATATTTTAAAATTTGACCCTTTTCATATTACACTTGAGATCTTTCTCTGCTACAGACTCAAACTCACACAATAGGGCATATTATAGACTCTTCCTTGTCATCTCTCGACTTTACAACATGTATCAACGACTAATCTCAGAACCTAGGCGACTCTGATCAACATGACCCAACCCAACCTAATGAACCCTTTTACAATTATATTCAACCCTATATATAGCTGGGTTGTGTCTTCCTTCTCAGCTTGCATGATTTCTTGTTCTGTTTCAACCGTTTGTTTCTTAGCTGGTGTTGCGCTGACTTCCGCAACTAATTTCAACTACTCTTTCTCCTAGCCTCTGATGAAGTTTGCGCGACTCGTGATCAGTCAAAAATTGCGTAGTTCCTTCCCAAAAATGAAGGGCCCAACATGATCTGACCATAATCCTTGACTCGTCCTCGAGTCAAGTGCTTGGTTCTTTCACATCCTCTAAAAGCAACTGTTGTTTTCCCTTGTCTGGATTTTCTTCTTCTTTGGGCTCTTCTGTTTGTGATTTTTCTTCTTTTACCTCCTCAAACGAAGGGCCCAATTCTGGTACCAACTCTAAGGATTGGTGCTTTAATCCTTGAAATATTTCGACTTTGTCCTACTGTTTCTGGGCAAGGAGTGATGCTTCTGCAAGGAACTGTTGTGTTTTCTCTTTTCTGTACTCCTTTGGCTTGGCCACAACCAACAAGTCCCACTTGGAATCTGTTGTTGCGTTGACTTGATGCATTTTCCTATAGGTTGTCTGGATTACCGGTCGAAAGTCGTGCAACTCTTTATTGGCTACAAACTGTGCCTCATAGAGTGTATTTAGTTCTTTGTCATCCTGCTAAATTTGGTTGAACTTCTACTGCTGCTCCATAGGGTCCATTGTGACCGCAACTTCCTCGTTCAACACCTGAATTTTTGTTCGGAACTCCTCTAAAACCTGATTTTGTCGAACGATGATGCCCATCCAGTCGCTGACTTCTCTGAATATTTTAGTGCAGTCCATGGTGTGTTTGTGTAGTCCTACTTTGGCATTGTTGCCTTGCAATATTATCTTCTGCATTTGATCATGGAGCTACTGGGGTTGCTGTTCGTCTTCTTGCATGACTTGTTGTATCTCCTCTTGTATCTGCTCAGTGCGGGTAGTGAGTTGCATCCATGCTTGTTGTAACAACCCGATCTATTCCTCTAGATCGCTTGCATCGCTGGCCTCAGGTAGTTCAGGTGCGACCTTCCGAATCTCCGACCAGGCTTCTGTAATTTTTTCCTGCACTTTTCCCAGTTTTCATTGGAATTGGAGTCTGTCATGTGCTTCCTGCATTATGTATGTGTGCTCGATGAATTTTTCTTTTATTGCGATCTTGGTGGATCTCTCTGCCTCCTAGAGCCTCTACTCCAACTGGTCCATGGATGCCCTGATTAGGCCAAATAAGTGTGGCGCCGAACATTGTACCAGGTTGGTAGATGAAACAGCTGCGCCGCTGGGTACTCGCCACTGTAGTGGGAGTCCACTACCTGTTGAATGGTCAGAGCGAGTTTGTACCTCTTCTTCCATTGGTGGGACTGGTGCGATTCTCAACCTAAGCTCTGCTGGAAAAAGAGTCATAACCTCTGTTCTGGCTATGCAGATTTGCATCAATTTCACACATTGTTGGGGGTTCTAGAGAACTTGTTCCATTTGAGCTCGTATGGCTATCATATCCTGCTCCTTTGTTGATTGTGGCTCATTGTGCACATCTGGTATCTTCATATCTTTCGGTGCATCTGCATCATACGCCGTGATCTCTTGGGAACCCTCACCTTTGATTGGTGAGGTGGTTTGCTGGTCACCATCGGGTTCCTGCTCCTCTCTGCTACAGGCATCTTCTTCCTATGTGAAAGACTCAGGTTGTTGTTCCTGGGTGTTCAGATTCAGAACATCCATCATCATGTGCTGCTCTGATGCTTTGGGGTCGGGATCAAGAATTTCTGATCTTGGCTTGGGTGGTTCCCTAGTTATTTGTGGGCTTTGTCATTCCTCTGTCTCTGGGTGGTCGAGATGGATCGACTCTGAGGTTATTGTCTGATGTGGACTGACTGTGATGAGGTTTGGTAATTGGAGTGGTGGTGGAGGGTGTTCAATGATAAATGTGGATGAAAGTGTTTCAGGGTCTAGGTCATCTTGAATGTCAATGATAGTGGTCGCTTTGGTCATGGTGTGGGTCCGGGGAGAGACAAATGCAAGGGGTTGTGGGTTCATGGGTTTGTTCGACAAGACCCCAGTTCTAGGCCTCTTCACCATTGGTTCGGTACCAAGCGCAATACCCAAGATCCAGTTAACCTGTGTACCTGACAACACAACATCATCCGGTAGCTATCGAGGGGGCGGTTTTTTCCTCCGCTCTAGCTATGGTATATCTTCTTCCTCCTCTGACTGTATTTGTGTTGGAGCATCTAGCTTCTTATGCTCGGGGCCTGTGCTCGGTCCCTCTCTTGTTTCCTTATCTTTTTTCTTGAGTAGCTCCATAGGCAGAATGTAATGCATCCCTAATTTATGTGGGCCACTTTTAACTCCCAGCCATGACATGACTTCTTTATCGAAATATTCCTCATCCAAATAGAATGGTAGCATCTGTGTGTGGAAATGTTCTCGGGTGGCATGTCTCGGCCAGATGAATGTGTTGTGTCGGTTCATGATGAAGGCAATATTCTTAGTATTGCAATTGAGGATCTCTTGCAGGATGCACAACCTCTGTGTTGCGTCTATCATAGCATTATACCATTTGGCAAAGGCTGCATTGTTAAGTGTTGTGTTCTTCGAGTCTGGTCTGGACTACCATGGCTCAAACATCTTCGCCATGCACCCTTTATCTGGTATTTTCGGTTGTCTGCCGACAGGTGGCTTCCATTTGAGCATTGCGAATGCCATAAGTAGGTATCCATAGGTGAAGGTTCCGCCCTTCTCCTGTGCTTCCTCACAAGCTACTATTAATTCCTCCAGTAGGAAACTGCACCAATTGAACACTGCTTCCTGTGCGCAAAAGTCGACGACTGATAGTGCATCCAAGGTGCATTCTTCCTTATAGTAAGACATCATAACCTTGCTGGCTATGACATAGAATTCAGTCCGGACTATTTCGGGAAGTATTGGTTCAATGACTGTTGTGCGTCGTCATCTATTTGTGTTGAACTTCTCGTATAGGCTAAGCTCGCCTTTCTTTTTCCCGTGCTTGCTGGGGCCTTGAAATCCCTTCGACACATCCTCTCCTTGGGAGGATAGTCCCGTGAGATACTGGATATATATTGCATGGATTGGATATCTCTTATCCAACCATAGACTTATGTCATGCACTCTACTTATCAGGAATTTTGTGCAACGCGCAATCTCTCCCGTGGTACCAAAGACTGGTAAATATCTCAGGTTCATGATGGTGGAATTAAATAAGTTGATGAAGTATTTTCTTGGTACAAATTGCATGTCTCCGGTTCCGTCCAGAGCTATCTCCCAAAAGATGTCTGTGTGCATCTGTGGGAACAAATCTGAGTCCGTGAGGTCAAGATCGAGTAGCTTAACGTGCTCTACCTTCCCTTTGAGGTCACCCACGATCTCGACCCGGTGCTCATAGGGTTCATATGGTACTACTTGTTTCGTCATGGTGCTTCGTCTTGATGTGGCTCTCGACATTCGTGCTTCTGTGGCAGATACGAACTAGGGCTACATCTGTGGCTTTTACAGTGGTCCCAACTGGTTCACGTTGCTGAATTTGAAAATGGCTATGCTCATTTTTGGAAACAATACATTCTCGACAGAGTTTTGAGAGCCTTAGACCTGGCTTATCTGGGAAATTTTAGCAGTAAATTCTCATCACCATGACTGTATATATGCGATTGGGTGTGAGTTTTCCAGTGGGATGGTTTAGTCAAGGTAAATTTGATTGGGGGGTCTTGGCATTTACTTATTTGAGTGGAATAGGGACGTGGCCGAATTGAGACCTTTCTGTTTGACAGGTGGGTATCCCAGTGCGAAATTCAATGGCATTTTGGCATAATGCGACTTTATGGATTAACGACGTCAGTCGGGGTACCAAAATGGAAATAAAGGTTTTCGACTAGACTGGGTTTAAAGGTTTGCATGGCCTATAACTCAGATTGGATTGGGATTCCTGGTGCCTCCGACCACAAAGGTTGTCTCCACCACCTTTAATGACAATCATTAATGGAATTTTCCATGCTTCAGATCTTGTAATACTAAGTTGTCCATTCTGTAGAAACCAACACTTAAACAAAACAAATGAACTATGTATTATGGTGCGACACTACACACATAGACATTATTAACTGATTTTACAACATTTCAAAAAGAAAACAAAACTCAAATCTAACTATTGTACAAGCTCCATCGAATTGGAGCGAATGTACTTCTTTCTTAGTTTTGAGATAGGTAGGGTTTCAGGAAAGCACCATACACTCATCCCGATCGTAGCACACCATCGAGTTGCGTGAGTCTGACTGCTCCCAAGGGTTGGATCTATGCAACTATGAAAGGTCCCAACCAGTGCATACACAACTTGCTAGGATGCTTCTGGTATTGGCTGTTGTATAGTAACACCTTATCTCCTTGTGTGAATATCTTGGTCTTAATGTGTCTATCGTGCCAAGATTTTTGTCTTTCCTTTTCAACCGATTGATGGAAGTCTTCTAGGAATTTGGTTTCCTTGAGTTCTTTCAGCTCCGCAAGTCTCTACGCCATTGATTCCTTATGCAATATATAGGCTTGGAGTGATGAACTCTACAGGCACCACTGCCTCTCTTCCATAAACTAGCTAGAATGGTGTGTATCTGTGGAGTTTCTTTGTGGTTGTCCTGTAGGCCCATAGTACCGCTGGAACTCTATCATCCCAATCCTCTCGGTTTGCAAAACATACCTTTGTTAGTCCCCTTCCCAGGATTTTGTTAAAGGCTTCAACTGTTCCGCTGTCCTGTGGGTGGTATTGACTGCTTTTGTGATGTTGAATCATCAATTCTACTTTAAGTGTTTCTATGGTGCTGCTAATGAAATGAGCTACCTGATCGCTGGTTAGGATTCTTGGACATCCGAAGTGGGTAATGATATTTTCGAAGATGAACCAGGCAACAATATCTGTCGAATAGTCCTGTACCACTGCTACTTCTGCCCAACAGGTAAGGTAGTCAGTTGTGGTAATGATGTATCTAGCCTTTGAATGTTTGGTTGTGGGGTTGATTGGTCCGATGAAGTCAACTACCCATTTCTCAAATGCCTGTAGAGCTCTAACTGGTTGTAGTGGTAGTTCATCTCGGCGTGACAGCTTGCCCACACATTGAAAAACATCACACGATCTAGCATATGCTTTTGCATCCTTGAATATTGTACCCCACCAAAGTCCTGCCTGTAGAAATTTCTGTGCTGTGGCCTTTCCTCCTACATGGCCTTCTATAATTCCACTATGTCATTCCCAGAGTATATCCTGCCATTCATGATCTAGGACACATCGTCTGAGGATGCTATCTAGTCCTAGTTTATATAATTTTCTGACGATTAGCTAGTAGTCTATGGATCTAACAACCATATGGATTTTCTGGGTTGCGGAATATGTTTTAGGATAGGACCCTATACTAAGAAATATTGCTATATCCTCCAGATATTTCGGTATGGCCTCAATCCTGAACAGATCCGCGTCTGGGAGCTGGTCGTCCACCACTCCGCCACTTTCTCCTGAATCTAGTCTAGATAGATGATCAGGTTCGATGTTGCATCGTCTCGACTTGATGATAACTTCGAAGGAAAATTCATGAAATAGCAGTAGCCATCTACAAATTCTCCCTTCCAGCACAGGTTTGTTAACTAGGTATTTTAATGCGGAATGGTCAGTAAAGAATTTGAAATGGGAACCTAGAAGATTATGTCTAAATTTCTGTAAAGCATAAATCATTGCTAAGCCTTCCCTTTTAGTCATTGTATAGTTGCGCTCTGCTTGTGACAACTTTCGTCTCACAAAGTAGATGGGGTGATCCATAGCTCCATCTCCAGGTTGCATTAAGATAGCTCCTAAGGCAATTACTGAAGCATCTACATGGACGTGAAATTCCTTATCCCAGTTTGGGAATATCAGAATCAGTGCTGTAATGAGATTCTCCTTAAGTGTCTCAAATGATTTATCACATTCGAGAGTCCATTGGAACATTTCAACCTTTTTCAAAAGGTTTTCTAGAGGTGCAGTAATGTTGGCGTATCTTCAGATGAACCTGCGATAGTAGCCTGTATGTCCTAGTGTGGAGCATAACTGTTTAGTACTCATAGGTAGTGTCATATTCACAATGAACGCAAATTTAGCTGGGTCTACCAATACTCCTTCTCGGTAGACTATGTGGCCCAACAGATTGCCATGTGGCACACATAAGATACATTTTCTGAGATTTAATGAGATTTGCAATTCCCTGCATCTGTCAAACATTTGCCTTAGCAGTGCTACATGTTCCTTGAGAAAGCTATATATTGTCCAATCATCCATATAGAATTCTATAAATTTGTGAATGAACTCTCTAAAATCCGCTATCACAATCCTAGAGAAAACTGCAGGGGCATTCTTTAAACCAAATGGAATCACATTGTATGCAAAGGATCCCCATTCGGTAATGAAAGTGGTCTTTCTCTTGTCCTCTTTGGTGATTCTTAATCGATGATATCCTGAAAATCCGTCTGTAAATGAGTATGCTTCCTTCCCCACAACCTGTTCGAGTACCTCATCGGTAAAAGGTGTTGGGAAAGGGTCGTGCACACATACAGAGTTGAGGCTCATGTAGTCTACACAGACTCTAATATCCTCCGTGTCTTTCTTGATTTGGATGACAATTGGGCTGACCCACTTGGCTTCTTCTACCATAAAAATGAGACCTGCTTCTAACATCTTGTCAATATCCTTCTTAAATTTATCTTTTACTCTTGGGTTAAGACGATATGGTCTATGTCGGACAGGCTTGGATCCTGGTTTTAACTCGATCTTCATTTCTCCCATGACTCCTTTGATTCCCTTTAATTCTGAAAAAAGTCTTTGGGAATAAATCCTCATATTCCCTCAATAAACTCTGTATTTCCTGACTGGTTTTCTCATCCCAGTAATATCCCACCATAGCTATCTTGGGTTTCTCTTCAATCCCTATATTGAGTCTGTGCAATTTCAATGGGTGGTTGTAGGAACTATCGGTCTGGCTAGGTATGGTGTTTTGGATTTCTCTACTCCCCTCTATCTCTTTGATGGCTAGGTTTCTCAGTCCTTCTAGTTCATCTAGACTCTCTGAATCTTTTCTAATCTGATAGCACTCTACATGCTTGTCAATCAAGGGTGAGTGGCATTTAGTCTGAATTTCTTGGGTATGCTTGGGACATAATACATAGCTTGATCTCTTATTTCTATTGGCTGTAAACATAAGCTCTTGAATATTTTGCAGAGCTAGTTCAAGTTCAAGGTACTTACTTGTGAATGAGAAGTCCTTGCAAAATTGAGTTGCCAGTGTTTTCCAGTCGTTGGTCTATCTTTTGGTTTCCTCATGTACAAACCAAGCTTTTAGGATTGGACCTAGAGAATGGGGAAATACTTGAACCCATAAGTGAGAGGGTATCTCCGTGACCTGCAATTGTGTCACACACTGTTCAATGTGTATTCTAGGGTCTGATTCTCCACTGAACAATTGCACAATGGGGAGATCCATCTTCATCCCTACTTCCTGCTGCTCCTTACTCTTGAAACTATACTCGATAGCTTGCTATACCGATATTCTTTGATATTCTCTCACATCCTCTTCCATGTTTTCCAAAAAAATGTCTAGATCTGAGGTGCCATCATATACCGAGTGTTCTCTAGCTTCGGTCCCAATCCATCTGGTCATTCTAACAATTGCACATCTTCTTGAGAATTTTTCATGTGAGTCTTGTTGCCAACTATCCAAATCCAGTTTTGAGTCTTCGTCAGTTGATTGTATACTTCTCCAACTTATTGATCAATCAATCGTAGGGTTTATGTAATCGGTTCATGTCCCTACATTTACAATGTACAACTGGTTTAGGTCTTCTTCCTCCATATTATTTTTTGTTGGTTCTGTGTACCTGGGTCCTACGTAGGGATCCAAAGGCTGTACTACCTTGATTGCCTCAGCTTCAAAAGTCATGGTGTCTTTCTTTAGGTCGATCACTGCATAGTTTTTGTAGGCCCAATCGATGCCAAGTAGTGCAGGGTATGGGTCCTTGTTTCCCATGATCTCAATGACTTCAAAGTTAACCACTATTTTTACTCCTGCTACATCGATTTCCACATTCTCCAGTCTTCCTATGGGAAAGATACAGTATTGGTTTTCCATTCTTAACTGAATTGGGGAATATGTCAGTCTCGGTTTTCCCAAGGCTTCCTAGGTCTTCTTGGGTAGAATGTTCACATTTGACCCTAGGTCTAGCATGCCATCCTTAATTTTGAATTCATCTAACTGGGCTACCAATCAAAATTCTTTTCTGGTTTTTACTTTTCTTCGCTGCACTCTCTGAGTACTTTTATCAGGAAGGTTAGCCCTCATCCTTGCCTCTGAGGTTTATTCGTTCCCTAATATTAGGTACATTGCATTGGACAAATTTTCTGTTAGTTGATGATTCCCCGGGATTTCAGAGAATAATTGAAACCAAAGGTCAACTTTGTTTGGAGGTTTCTCAGGCTGTCTTGGTATGACTACAAGGTTTTTGGGTGCAGGGGGTGAAGCAGGGGCTTGCACCATCTTAGGGTAAATAGTCGGCTGGGGGGGTTCTCTTGTATTTCATGACTAGGATTATTCTGGAATACTTCTATGGCATATTTAAAGAACAAATTTTTCTTTAGGGGATCATACCTGTCTCCCTTAGGTGTTGATTTCTAGATCTGAGGTAGAGTATCCACATCAAATCCTGTCTGCGCTCCTCCTCAAGTAATAATATTAAGGTTGGGAAATTTTCCCTTAGAAATCCTCTTGATCTCTGAACTGATAAGGTTAGTTCCTCTTTGTCACACCCTATCTTACCACTTTGCGATTAACTCTGGATAGTCTTCAGTTGCATGTCTGTTGGTCCTGCAGTGAGAGCACCATGGCTTCTTGGATGAGGACAATCTCTGACCAAGTGACCTTGTTTGTCACAGTTATAACATCTTCTTGGTCTTCGTCCCCCAGTTCTTCCTCCTCTGAAGTCTCCTCTAGCTCCACCTCCTCGACCTCTTCCTAGTCCTTGCATGTTTTCATTCACCTTGAACGTTGTTCGGTATAGCATGTCTGCGAGTGCGTCCAACACTCTACATTGATTGGTAGTATGCGTGGTATATGCGTAGAAATCACAATGTACCATGTTTGGTACTGTCGAATACTTCTTCATGATGGGGCATTATCTTGGTCCATGCCTGTGGATTTGGAAGATCTCACAATATTTCGTTGTTGGTGCTGCTTGTCCTCCTGGGAAAGCGTGATATGGGGTGGGGTGATGGAATGGTGAGTTCATCTATACTTGCGCAAATCCTCCTGTAGGTCCTGCTGCAGGTACCATCGGATTATGAGGAGGTCCCAATCCCGTCATTCGCAGACATTTGGTCACCAAATGACCTTTCGTATAACATCCCGTGCACTAAACTTGTGGTCATCTGGTCTAGGTATCGTCAGCTCCTGAATATTTTCTGTAAGTGTCGATATCTTCCCTTGTAGTTGCACCAGATTCACATCTACCTAGGGTCTGGTTACTCTCAGGTTCCCAAGGTATCCCGCCATGGCTTCAATCTTCATTGATTGTTCCAAGGCATCTGTCAATGTGGCTATCTGCTGTTGCATTAGTGGAATCCAAGCCAGAGGCAACAACCCCTGAATGTACCATTCCCTTTGATGTTCTTCATGGATTGGATGTGCCAACCTCCCTATGGCATCTTTAAACTTCTGGCTGTACTCCCAGGCTGATTTTCCTTCCCTCTGTTGAATTTCACACAACTCAGACAGGGCCTATTGTTCTGACTGAGGCAGTTTGAATTCTGCTATAAACCTTGTTCATACTTGGTCAAGTGTGAACGCTTGACCTTGCATCCCTGACACTCCTGGTTCGATGATCTTCATGTACCGCTTGAGAGAACGACCTATCAAGGTAGTCTGGAACTCGACCAACTTATTCACATCGAGAGTCCCTCTAGATCTCCAAATGGATTCGCACAAGAACCAGTGCTGCTCAACGTCTTCATCTCCCTTACCCAAAAATTCTGGGTATCTAGCAATCAAAACTCCCGTATGGATGGCCATTGTTGAACTTGTTATTCCTACCAGTGTGAATCCTAACGATCCTGCTTATGATTTACCAAGGGATCCCAATATCCTCCCTGTACTCGCACTTCTTGGTTGTGACTGACTAATTAATTGTACTGGAATAGAATGGGAAGGTGGTATTCGACTTACTGCTTGTATAGAAGGCACTTGGGGTGTGGGTGATTCAGGGCTGGAGCCACTGGCTTCGAGGCGGTTTTATTTGATCTGGGGGGTCTCGTTATCTTCCACTGGGATGATATCTTCGGCTGGATTCCTGATTTCTCCTATTATCGGGGCTGAATCTTCTCTTTCTCCTCCAAGATTCATGTCGGATTCCTCCTCTCTTACCTCCATGCTTTCTCCTTCTTGTACCGCTTCCTTGGGACTTCTTTCTCTCCTTGCTTCTCTCTCATTTAATCTTTAACTAGCCAGTCATTCCTGTCTTCTCATCCTCTACATTTCTTCTATCTGTCTTTCCTCTACTTCTCCCGATCCTCCTTCTTTCCTCAACTTCTCAGATTGTCTTGTGGATTTATTGATCTTGCCACACCAACACTTCTCAACTATGGCGTCTCTCTTTAAGGATTGTTCATCTCTTGAGTCCATTTCTTGTTTTTTTTTCCCCATTTGTCAAAGAACCCTTCCCCTTTCTCATGCCATGACCCTCACTCCGTCTCTCCCTACCCCAAGCGAGGGTGTTTACGTTGCCATCTCAGTTGGGGACATAATCAACATCCCCTCCTCCGTCAAGAAATCCTTAATCCACAGGGGGATTTCTCTCAACAGTATTCCCCTTGCGCCTTTCTTGAAAATTTCCTCTTCCCATGAGAAAGATTTGTGGTTCTCAGCTGGAAATTCGATTATGTATCCTACTAGCATGGTGTTAACCCAGAAATCCATGGCTCGTGTGACTGGGCAATCCAGCCTCTGGAATGCTGCTAAATTTTTAGTATCCCATGCAAAGATCTTTTTGGTCCAACCCTGGAACTCTGGAGCTTCTTGGAGCCTCTTTATCCAGTGAAAAAATTCTTCCAGGAATTTAACCCAGAAAATCTCATACTGGTCGCTTGATCTTTCTGAATAAAAGATAACTTCGCGAGTGTTTTTCGATGATTTTCTTCTTAGTTCCGCTTCTTTCCATATGAAGGCATCACAATTCCTTTCCCACTATTGATCAATACTAGATCTATGGATCGACGACAACATTCTCCCTACAGGTTCCCTTTTAACACGCGTCCCGACAACAAAATCATTTTGTTGGCATAGAATTTGATCAGACCAGGGTCCTTCTCAGGTTACCAACAAAAGGTACCGTGTAGTCTAGAGCGCTGGCATTTTCATATCCTCCGAAGAGAATAAGTATCACCCGAATCATTTTTGAGACATATAGATAGGGAAGGGTAGGAAGAAGACTAAAGAGGATCCATAGAGCATTCAGAACTCGTTCCTATTCTTGCGCAAGAGTCGTTAAAAGACCTGAACCATCTAAATGCAAGAATTGAACCTACTTATGTTGAGAGCAACAATTAAACATAGAACCATCGAACAAAACTCATAAGCCATAAAGAAATGTTGTAATGCGCAAGTAAACATACAAAGACACATCATATTTTAAAATTTGACCCTTTTCATATTACCCTTGAGATATTTCTCTTCTACAGACTCAAACTCACATAGTAGGGCATATTACAGACTCTTCCTTTTCATTTCTCGACTTTACAACATGTATCAATGACTAATCTCAGAACTTGGGCGACTCTGATCAACATGACCCAACCCAACCTAACGAACCCTTTTATAATTATATTCAACCCTATATATAGCTGGGTTGTGTCTTCCTTCTCAACTTGCACACTTTCTTGTTCTGTTGCAACCGTTTGTTGCTTAGTTGGCGTTGCGCTGACTTATGCAACTACTTTCTATTACTCTTTCTCCCAGCATCTGATGAATTTTGTGCAACTCGTGCTTAGTCAAAACTTGCGCAGTTCCTTCCCAAAAATGAAGGGCCCAACAACACTCCCTCACGTGGATTCCGGGGTGTAAATTCTTCATGGTGTATAAACACAGTTGAAAACAAAGACCTATGAATCAGGAAGATAATCAAGCTCCACAACCAACACATTTCTTTGTCGTAAGTAGGGTACTTACAAATGAAATATGATAGTGTCTCGCTATGATAGGCCATGGGGTGGTCGTGATGAGTGATGAATTCGCCCACATCATAGTTTGAAGCATCTGTCTCGATCTTAAAGGGATGTTGCAGGTCAGGTAATGAAAGCACTGGGGTTGAGAACAAGCATTGCTTTAGATCATCGAACACTTTTTGTTAGGACATACCCCACACAAATGTTTCCTTACCACCACCCTTCGTTATTTGGCTGAGGGCCCATGCAATATGAGAGAATCCAAACATGAACCTGTGATAGAAATTGGCAAGGCCTAAGAAGATTCGAAGCTCAGTGAGCGTGGTTGGGGCTAGATAGTCACATATGAATTGGATCTTGGCTCGATCAACATTCACACCATGCACATCAACAATGTATCCTAGGTACTGGATCCCGTCCATGCCGAATGAGAATTTTTCCAAGTTGGCATATAGCTTGTGCTTCCGTAGAGTGTGCAAAACCTGCTGAATATGTTGCAAGTGTTCTTCCCAAGTCTTGATGTAGATGAGGATGTCATCTAGATACACCACCAAAAAATAATTAGTGAAAGGATGAAATATATCATCCATCATCCTCATGAAAGTTGTTGGGGAATTTTTCAAACCAAAGGGTATGACCAACCATTCAAAAAGACCTTCTTTTGATTTGAAGGAAATTTTCCATACATATGTCTGTAGTTTTGGGACTTGATGGCAGACAGACTTCAGATCAATATTACTGAAGTATTTTTCCCCCTTGAGTTGATCAAGGATATCGTCGATTCGGGGAATCAGGTATTGGTTCCTGAATGCGATTTTATTTAGGGCCCGATAATCAATACAAAGTCACCAGGTCCCATCTTTCTTCCGCACCGACACAATTGGGCTTCTACAAGGTGATGAGCTAGGTCAGATGTGGCCCTTGTGGAGTAGTTATTAGATCTGATGCTTGATCTCCTCATTTTCTAGCAGAGAGAAACAATAGAATAGTCCATTTGGTAGCAGTGCACCTGGGGTTAGATCGATGGGATGCTTGACCTAATAGTGCAGAGGTACCTCGATAGGTGATAAGAATACATATTTGTATTCTTCCACGACCTTATCCACTTGCTTCTACTACATGGAGAGGTTGACCACAAAGGCCATGGATGTGGCTACCACCTTTTTCTCACTCTGAGAGTGAATCATGAAGAAGACAAACTTCCTGGTCTGATAAATGACCTTCCTACATTGCTTGGAAGAGATCAAGGAAATAACACTAGGTGGGGCTACCTCGGGTATCATGTACAATTTCTTGTTCAAAGTAATAATACCACTACGAGGCCTAGACTCACATAAAACATGACATTTCCATAAATAAGGTTGGGCCAAAATAACATCACAAACTTCAAGGGGAGCAACATCAGACAATACCTCATCTTTGAATGGCTTGATGCCGTACAACAGGCGACACTGTTGGCTGACATGAATATCACTTCCTTGATGGAGCCATCCGATGGTGTAGGGTTGCAGGTGTAGCATTGTCGGTAGGGTTAGCCGCCTGATGACCTATGTTGAGATGAGGTTATTTTGTCTACCACTATCAATGATGAAGTGCAACAGAGTGACTTTCACCCACATATGTGAATGAAAGAGGTACTCGCCTTCCTCTAGCTCATCAGGTTCACCGAGATGGATCTTGGTGGTAGCAACGGTGGCACTGGGTTCTACGTTAATGATATGTCTCCACTTTTCTAGTTCTGACTTAGAGTCAGAACCCACATCTTATTCAAAGGATTTTACCTTAGCCACCAATGACTGCTTTGAGCGACAATGAGCAATGTTATGCCAGGGGCTCTTATTTAAGTCACACCACTTCCCTATATCTTTCTTCATCTTCCCATTGTCCTTATTTTCTTTCGGCTTGGACTGGTTGTCTTGAGGTTTTCCATTATTTCACTGTCCTTTGTTCTATAGGTTAGGGATTCCCTTGCCCTGCTTCTACTGTGAGGGGTTCCCAAACCCAAATTGCCGCGTCTTTTGTTTAAGCTTCTGCTAAAGTTTGACGACATATCGATAGGCCACGTCTAAGGATGAGATGTCAAAAAAATCCATTTATGTCTGGATGTATCTATGAAGACCGGCGAGGTACTTGAGCAATAGATGTCTCTTAGAATATTTGATACCCAACTTGGTGCGCAAGGTATGAAAGACATTGGTGAACTTTGGCACTGTTTGGTCTCTTTCCTGTCGCAGTGTGGTCCATCTTGTATACAAGTCGTCATCAATTCCAACAGGGTAGTATTGTTCCTTAATAACATCCCTGAAGGAACCCCAAGTGGGTGAAAATACAAATAATGTGGATCCCTCTATTTTCTTTTGCTCACAAAAAGTCTCCTACCAATCTTTGACATGGGGGACAAGCTTGAGGAGTGAAAATGTAATCTTTTCCCTATTGGAAAAGTTGTGGACATACAAATACCCTTCAAGATAGTTTAACCATTTATCTACGACATCCGAATATATTTGAACTTTAAATATAGGAATATCAAAATTGATCTATACGTTGAAGGGGGCGATGCCTCCGCTTGAGGTGGATGCATCGCTTTTCGACAATCGTTGAAATATTTGTGCAAAGATGTCCATCATTTCGTTCCTCTATCACTCAAGGGATTCCTCAAGAAACATTTTGAAAGGATCTCCTATCCCATCTCCTTTATTTTCACTCACCATGGATGGTTTCTTGGGTGTGCGAGATCAATTTTCCTTAAGAGAAACAATCTCAAGACCCAACTCTCTATTCCCTGACCGTGTTGGGGACATGCATTAAAAAACGACAAGGAGCAAACTGATCTGATACCACTGATCCAAATTTATGAGTGGAACAAAATGAAAAAATAGATTTATAATACTAACACAAAGACACTGTGAACAATAACATAGATACAATAAAACTTGACTTCTATTAAATAAGAAATATGTTGAAAACTGTAAAATGCAGTCTGAAAACAAGCTTGCTAGAACGATGTCAACTTATCTTTGAGAAGAGATGTGATGGCTATGCTCAATCACAAGAATATGAGTACAATGAGGTTCTAAAGGCCTTTTTACAATAAACATGAATGCCAAAACCCTAGACATCCAAAAACCTAACCCTAGGAGATGAAGCGCCAAAAGTCATGTGGGCCTCGTTGGAGTAAGTTGGTACATTAACTTCTCGGGGTCGTAACTTTTGTATACAATCTCCACTTAGGGTGCACGATAGCTCGTTGGAAAGGTATTGAAGAGGATATTTATTTAGGGGTATCAATTAGAGCCGTGGGTTGTCATTGAGGTTCCCTATCATGAAAAAAAACGTCGTTTGGGCCCTCAAAATTGCCCCGGAAGTTTATGACTCGAAAAACTACTAAAAATAGTAAGTTGCCAAAAAATTGTTTTGATCCAGTTGGAAAAGGTGGGTGGCCACCGAGATCCTCCTGGATCAAGATGTGTTGTAGCATTCAATATACAACCTTGTAATGGAATTAATTAGACTAATAACAATGTGTTTGTGTAGAAAATTACAATTCAGTATGATGTGGTTTGATTGATTAAGGGGTCAGTTATGAGCTATAACCTAATTATTCCTAATATAAGGGTTATGTAAATGTCATTTGCAATCTTTGTATGAGCATTGGGATATTGTAGAGTAAAATGATATCTCCAAAAGGGGGCACTCCATGTTTGAAGGGCCTGGGCAATTTGCTTGTCATGTTAAACCTTATGTAAACTGTAATTTTACCTTATGACCCTTGCTTATGAATTATATGTACCTATAATACTATTTCCAAGAATTTTACTAGTTAATTGTGGAGGAATAGAAATATAGGATGCTAGTTATGCATGCCTCTAAACTCTTAAGAAATGGAATTTCACACCTTACCACAATAACCTTTCCAAGCATCTATTTGTATCCATTTATAAGAGTGAACTTGGGTGGCATATTTATATACATTTATCTATACATATATTTCTTTGAAATTTTTTGAATGCTATAATAGTAATGGTAGTAATGGTTGCCACACTAGTGTAAACCCTAGAAGAGTTTCATGGGGAGAAGGATTCAGGAAACCCATTAAGGGTTGAATCCTTAAATATGGACAATTATGAGTTTTAAAGGCTTAGAACATTTTGAGTTGGAAGGCCAACCAAAATATCATAAGCTAAAGATAATTTTTATTTAAAGATAAGGATTAAGAAGGTTCCTTGAGACTTGGGACCCTTGGCTTCGAGGCTTTCCTTTGAGGGATAGGGATAGGGATATATATATATATATATATATATATATATATATGCCTTGGATTTATAAACATTATTTTTGAGTACCAATCTTTAGTACGAGCTTAAAATCTTACTCCCAAGTGTGAGAAAGTATGAAGTTGAAGGCTCAGGCCCTCTTCCCTACCTTGTAGAAGCCAAAGGAGTGCCTCAAGGAAGTGTTTTTCCCTTAGGGAAACTTAATAGACCTTTGAAATTTTGGTTAAGAAAATTTAGGCGATTTTGTGCGTTTCGCATTAAGATTTATTTGATGCTATACAACGTGTATTGCATGAAGATAATCTTTGTGTGATACAATGAAGGTGATCAAAGAGATGATAAAAAAAAGATAAAATACTTAAGGTTTTTTGAAGGACTTGGATTGAATGCGTGAAGGGAAAATTTTGGGTGATACGGTGTATTGCACGAAGTTAATTTTCGTGTGATACACTGCACTCTGAACCTTTTTTAGACACGTGAAACATGAAGGTTGGTGAGAATTTGTTGTTGCATTGACGTAAATGTTTTATGGCATGAATATCACACCACAGTTTTCTTGGGAGTGATATGTCTCTTGTCCAATTTTTTCAAGGATGTGACAAAGGGAAGAAAGATGAAGAGAAGTGAAGGAAGAGTAGATAGATAAAAGAGTATTGCGACAAACTAAAATTTCGGGCAATGTGGCATATCACATGAAGATAAAATTCATGCGATACATCACACACATCAAAAACTTTAAGTGATGCAATAAATTATGCAGGAATGATATCTTTCACAAGAAACCAAATTTTTGGGGAGTATGATAGCATATTACATGAAAACCAATTTTCTAGTGTTGTTGTTGATGTATTTATCATTGGACATGTACTTTTACATAGGCTCATGTCTAGCATGTGGAATTCATCCTTGTAACCTCTCAGAAACTTAGGAAATTCACTCAATGAGTCAATAATTAAAGTGAATGCACTTTTAGACTAGTGTGAGATTAATTAAGTTAAATGCCTAAGTTTGTTGGCATTTGTAACTTAAGTGATAGCTAATTAAGTCCTAGTTGTTAGATATAAAGTGAACATGAGATTAGATCTCAGTCATTGATCACTTTGGAGGAGATCTAGGGTTTTAGAATTAGGGTTAACTCAATGTAATAAAAGGCAGCCTAGGTGAGAGGATGAGACATACACACCGAGAAAATGAAGAGATCTCATTGTGTGGGTGAAGAGAATTCATACATGTGTGAGTGGGAAGGGGTGAGGAAAGGTGAAAAGGGGAAACAAGGAAGATAACAACCAGGTGGGCTAGACTATTACTACATTGTATTCCTCTAATGGGCCATTATCCCAAGATTTTAATTAATAAAATCAAACTCAGATCTGGTTTACCCTTCGGGGTTTTTTCCAAGGGTGATTTACCCATAAATATATTGTGCAATGTGATTGGTTTATGTTTTATGCTTCTGCTGATTATTTTTCATTAAGTAACCTAGCTATGTTAATAATTAATCAAGTGATTTTATTGGAATCATTAGTATGGTGTTGGGTTTCAGAAATTAATAGATGTGATAAGGGATAATTTTAAGGATGGAAATTTATTTTAAAATGTAGAAACCTTGATGAATCTTACTAGTCGTTAATATGCAAACTCTAAAATGTTTGGCGATACTTTTAAAAAAAATTCAATTTTCTAAGGATTTTATATAGTTTGTATAAAAATTTGGAAATTTTTAACGTCAAATAATTTTATCTTATAGATTTGGGTGAATTATTTTTAGAAAAAATAGAAATTGGTGAATAATGTTTTGGGAAAAAACATGGAAAATTATCCCATGGGCGATATATAGCTCCTAAAATTTTCCCTGGATGTGATACCTTAATGCATGAAATAAACTTTGTACTAAAGCAATACATATCACATCCGTGAAAATTTTGATGGTTGTGACACTCATGTTTCATGCCAAATAAGAACTTGAATGGATGTGATAGAACATTGCAGGGAACGAAGAGATGGAAGGATGTGATAGGAACACGAGAAAGAAGGTGCGTAATTGAGAAGAAAGAATTTGTGCAACATGATGTATCAAACATAGGTAAAATTCATGTGATACATCACATAGGGAAAGTTTTTCATCGATGTGATAGGGTGAGGGAGAACCCATTTTGCAAAAGAGAAAATCTTCTCCAATGTGACATATCACATGAGAAGATTTTCTGGAGCAATACAAAGTTCTTAGAGGTGCTACGTGTTGCAAGGAATAATCTCTTCCATAATGCGACACATTGATCTTATGATGCCATCATGGATTGCACATGTGGTGCCATGTTTCTTGATACCCTTGGAAAGGAAAACATACCTCTGAAACTTTAAGAGGTCATAACTTTGTGATCGTACCTCAGAATTGAGCAAGAGTACAGTCGTTCAAAAACTCTTGATGAGTAGAATACATTTGTGAGCTCATATTTGAATTTAGAATTGGGGATTTAATATGGAAAATATTTGATACCCCACCTCCTTAATGTTACTTAGGGGGTTGGGTATGTTGCAAATGGTATCATAGAACAATTCAAACACTAAACTGTTATGGGCTAGGAATCAGAGTTGAGTTGCAACAAATAAGCTATTTGGGCTTAGTAAAAAGGCTTATGAATAAAATGGAATGTCATGTTAAAATAAGGAGTGAAGACTCATAGCAATGGCTCAAGAAAAATAACTAAATGGGCCAAGGATAGACCACAAAATCAAAGCCATTAGAGATTTAGAATATGCATGAGTCATAGAGAGAGCATTGGATACCTCTCTAGGAGCCGAAAGAGTTCAAGTGATAAACACACATCTTGTCTTGGTGATTGTGATATTTCCTAAGAATATGAATGGGTAGTGTCCCTTGCAATAATGATTTTTACTTGGAAAAAGGATATAGCTTGTATGATCAAGTTCCTTGTGACAAAGGAATTGAGCTGTGAGTTTGAAATGATATTTGGCCAATTCATCTCTCTTGTAGTGGAAGAAATATGAGAAATGACTATATAGAGGTGAGTAATATAGCCATAGTCGTATTGGAAATCTTTGACAAGGTAGAGAATACATATATGAATGTATGGTATGATCATGATGAACCTCCCCTTGTGTTGTGAGTTGAAGGAAATTATTGGGGATGTACACTCTTGGGAAATTCTAAGCGTGAAGCTTCATGAAGTTGTTGATCCTAGGTGGATGATGTCAGATAGACTAGACTCCATGAAGGATGAGGACCCTAGGGAATACTAATTTTCCTTGTTCTTTATATGAATATTAAGGTATTCTTCACCTATGGTGAAGTATATTACTGCTAGGAAAGATCCTACCAGGTGTAAAAAGGGTCACCTTGTAATCGTACATAGTATTGTTGACAAGATTCAACAAGTGACACCCAAAAAAAGGTCAAGTGGCATATGAATATGAATAATTTCCTTAGACCGATATTGTTATTCCTAAATAGGAATATGTATATTTCTATGTCTAATTGACCTAAGTGCATGAATTCATACATGAATGAACGAACAAGCTAAATTGTGGAGCAATGAATATAACTTGCTTGCTATATTCTTGGTAGTGCTAATATTGCTTGGTTGAATTCAGTTGGGAAATCATGGATGAGAGCAATGCATTGATGATTATGTCTTTATAACTTGTAAAATGAATAAGTGTGACCTCCCATGACAAGGCTGATATCAAGCTTGAATGGGAGTGAATGAGTAATGAGGAAAATGTGGAAGTGATTCACATACACATGTACATATATTCCAATATGCTCGAAGGTAGCATTGAATACATTGTGTGGATGCGTGTGTGAATATAGAGCTCCTAGAATAAGTGTGACCTCCCATGACAGAGGCTGATATTAAGCTTGAATGGGAGTGAATGAGTAATGAGGAAAATGTGCAAGTTTCACATACACATGTACATATATTCCAATATGCTTGAAGGTAGCACTGAATACATTGTGTGGATGCGCATGTGAATATAGAGCTCCTAATGTGAGTAATTGCATGAGTCTAACTATGGATAAAGAAACAATGATTGTTGTATTTGGATAATGCTATTTTTTCCTAATGACCTTATCCTAAAGGTTGTATTTTGTATCACTTGGAATAACACTTTGATTGGATTGTAAACCACTCCTTGGGAAAAACTAGTATGAAGTGCTCACATAACAAGTGAGCGGGGGTGTTTTGTATGACTTGATATATGATATGTTTTCTTTTGTCATTGATTAACTTGTGTGTGAGAGAGAAACATACATATGAGTATGTCTAAGAGACTTTCCGTTGGAATAATGGTGAAGATTTCAAAGGATAAACTGATTTTGAGCCTATGTTGAGGTTGCAAGAATTGTTTTCAATTCATCGGAAAAGACACTATGGAATTACTAGCGTAGTCCTTGGATGTCGATGTTGATGGTTCCTCCATTGAGATAGGAGACTAGTATGTAATAATGTATCATGATAAGGTGCAAGAATTTCAAAATAATGACCTTGAGTGATGATTACCATCGGGCTATAGAAGAGCTAAGTGTTTAGATGTTTGTTCAGAGCATGTCGGAAGAACCACAGTGACGGTGCTTTTTAGAGCTTGTCGACGTTTCAGATTCACAACAGGATCCATCTTCAGNCCTAGATCCTGTTGTGGATCCGAAACGTCGACAAGCTCTAAAAAGCACCGTCACTGTGGTTCTTCCGACATGCTCTGAACAAATCTCTCACCACAGAAACCTAATTGTTTAGATGTTGTTGGATTAGATACATTGCAAAAAAGAAGTTGCATGTTTAAGTAGTCTACGAGAAGGAATTGTAAAAAAAAAAGAGTTATGAAAAATGACGAAGCAATGAAAATGTGTATATGAAGACCATGTATGTCTTAGAATGTTATCAATTAGAATTTTGTCATATGTCTGCAACATCGGTTGAAACAATTTTTGCATAAAAGTGCAAGTGGGAGGTTTCCCCTGGATTACTCTTCCTAGGGTAATCGGATTTGGGTGATTCGATTTGTAAACATTAATTTCATATGCTTGATATGATATAATTCTGAATGAAATTGTATGCAAATTGCATCAAGGAGGGAACCCTAGTTGAAGAAATGTCAAGGTGGACTTGACTGTACTTCTTTTGAGAGAGGAGAAGTCATGGAATAGATCAAGTAGGTTGTGAAGTTGTAGGATGTGTAAAGGAATTAAAAGAGGGAAATACCTTTAACTCCTCTCTCATTATTTATTATATTCTTTAGAATGAGAAAGTTGAATTGTGGAAATAATTTAAGCATGTGAATGACGAAGAATTATGATAAAGTAAATATTCGAATTGTATTTGCACCAATAAACACAATAAGGAAAGGATGTTGTAAAATGCATGCAAATATACTAGGGCATAATCTGATAATGTTTGTTTATTTAAAAGCACTATGCAACATACATTGTGATTGGATTGACAGTTGATGTAATTGTGATTATGATTGTGACTAGGAATGGTTCAATATGTTGATAATATGGTTACTTGCGGTGGACAACCTCGTGCAAAGGACCAGGACACGAGGATGACTATTGAGAGGCTGATGAAGGGATTATGTGATCTTCTAGGAAGTATCAACTGGGAATATACGATTAAGAATGATGCCTACATCCATGTAGGTATGAATTTGTTCATGCCAAAACAAAAAGTATTCTGAAAGGGATTGGGTAAGGATTTCTTTGAGTATATTTTGTAACTCTATGGATAAGAGAATGATCAAACACATGTATGCCAATGATACTTGCGTAGGGTATGTTTAATGTAGGAAGCTGCCAACATATAAATAGTTTAAAGGTCTTGGTAAGGAATTCATAATTTCATCTGTCTTGATAGAAACCAAGTAGCTGAGTATTACACTCATAATACAAATCCTATAGATGCACTACAGGAATGCATGGTTATGCGGTATTGTGAAAATTAATTCAGGGATGTATTGTGTGCATGTGGCCTTGAACATTGGCACAATTGCTTTTGGCTTGAACATGCAAATCACATTATGTAATACTAATTGTGCTAGTAATGCATATGTAATGAATGATCACTTCATTCTACTATGATTGAGAATGCGAAGTGATAGAATCGATGGTGTGTGGAAATTTTGAAGTTTTGTTTGAGCTATATATTTGAATAATCACAATTGTTTGGATGATTTGAAAGTTCACTTTATAGGTAAAATGGTTTGGGATATGGCAATGAGAGCAAGTCCGTAAGGAAGATTGTATGATACCTATTGCAAAAAAATTCAAATGCTATAGGAGGAACCTCATACTTGTTAGAAAAATAGGTGTTCTTGTTTCACAATAGACAATATAACAATATTTTCACCAACCATAGGCACAAAGGCCAACCCCTAGCACCTTAACCTTGACAAAGAAAATAATTTTGGAAGCAAAAACTAGAACCAATAACCAACCGAGGTAGCGTACCTCTCTCCAAAGCTAGCGTACTAGGCAGAAATTCCAAACCATAACCAAGGAGAAAGTCCAAGACAAAACTGAAAATGCTAGTTGTAGCAGCTACAACTGCAACTCCTCTCCAAACTTGTGCACCACTGGTCTTATGCAGTAGTGAGAGAGAGTGTGACAAATGATCTCTAGTGCCATTTTATTTATAGTCCTCCAAGTGACCTAACTAGGCTGACTTTTACTTCTGGAGGCTAATAACTCAATAATAAATATTCTCTTGAGCTGAGTTGTCTCCTAGGGTTATTATCCAATGTTTTAGTGTTTCTCTTACTTCCCAAAATATGCTGGTATTGTCAGAGGTTACACATGGAGGTTAATACCTCCCGCAGCTACCATAATATCAACACTCCCTTCTAGCTAGGGAGGTATTAAAGGAAATGGTATTGAGAAAAAACAAACCATTCAACCGGTAGCATCATCATATCCACACATGATATCTCATGATCAAATCATGAGCACCATCATCGCTATCAATATGATTTGATATAATCAACTGCCTCATCTCTCGAAGACATACTCTATCTAGGTAATTAGGCATGATGTTGAATACGTCACTCACTCCATAGAGTGATACAAGAACCATTCTTCTAATATAGACATATGTCTTAGAAGAATAACTGTTCCAAAAAATCCTGTAAGCCACACCATGGGATACAAGGACTATTGTTCTAATCCGGACATACGTCCTAGAAGAATAATTGTCCTGGACCATTTTCCACAGGGATAATGTCTGTCCATTAACATAATGACTATCCATCTAGCTGGTAATCATCTCCAACACTAGTAATAGTCTTCATGGAAATCAAAACAATGTCATTCAATAGAACACAACTGTGACTATCCATATTAGTACACAACTACTATCCAGTGGCACACAACCAAACCAAGTAGCACATGGCTACTAACCAATGACACATAGTTACAACCAATGGAACACATCCACTATAGTGGCATACAACTACTGTCCAAAGACATATAATATCCACATCAATCATATCATATGATATCATCCTTCATAACAATATCATGATACAAACTGAGTCATATGGGCCATTCTTCCACTCACATCTGTGATATCTGGAAGAGAATCTACCCTCAGAAAGTAAAACATTAGCCATGGGCTATCTGGACTATTCTTCCCAAGCATAGAAGAATATCTGTCCCCAATTTCTGAGACTAGACCATTCACCTAATTGGACCATTCCTCTGGCACTATTCATAGTGCAACCTGGAGAGAATGGATCTACCCTAGGGAATTCCTGCACCTGATTGCTGAACCTGAACCATTCACCTAAATGGACCATCCCTCTGGCACAAATCATAGTGCAACCTGGAGAGAATGGCTCTACCCTAGGGAAGTCCTGTCCCTGATTGCTGAACCTGAACCATTCACCTAAATGGGACATTCCTCCGACACTAAACATAGTGCAACCTGGAGAGAATGAGTCTTCCCTAGGAAATTCCTGTCCAGACCATTTCCTATGGAAATGAATGTCCTGCACCAACCTCCAAAATGGACCATCCTTCAAAACTTCTCACAACTATGAACTTCGAAATAATGACTACTTGACGAGGCAAACCATTCTACTTGACCACTACTCAGATTGACTTCCAAGAAGAATGGTTGTCCTAGACCATTCCTCCACACTAGACACAATGGGAATCACTGCCTATGGTACATCAAAAATATATCGGACCATTTTCGGGACGAAAATGACTGTTTGATCTAGACCATTTTAGGAACTCGAAAATGCTTGTCCATCAGAAATCTCGAACCACTTTCCGAACTGGAAAGGAACTTCCCATCCTGGACCATTTTTCAAACTGGAACAATTACTGTCCATAAATCAACAACATATCAGTGCTCCATCCCAACCTAGGAGTAATCACTTCCTTTTCCAATAAGGAAGTTGTCTCCATGAGTCCCAACATGTCTCTTAAGTACACAAAATTTTCATCTTGGACAGAGAATTTTACCAAAATATTTGCTATTTGCTCATCTGTGGATATATACTGGAGAGCCACTTCTCTCTTCTGGACTTTATCATGGAGAATATAATGCTTGATCTCAATATACTTCGGTCATTCATGGAACATCAATTTCTATAAAAGCTTCACATAACTCTGATCATTACAATATATCATGGTCGAATTCAACACCTGATCAGATGGTTTGGAAATCAACTTATTGCTTTTGTACAAGGATCACAAGCTGCAATATACTCTACTTTTGTAGTGATGATTGCAACAAACTTCTGTTTCCTGCTAGCTCACGACATCATGAAAAATCTCAAACTGAAACATATCCAAGTAGCACTTCTTTTGTCATCTGCATTCTCTTCCCAATCCGAATCGATAAATCCATGCATATGTATATCATAACTCAAATGTCCCACAAGGAAAATATCTGATTGAGTATTCTCCAAATACATTACCGATAAAATCAATTGTTGATACAAAAATGAGTCTACTGGATTAGAGTCTGTCAATTTCTTCAGATTTGTCATCATGGGAGTTTTCCATGGATTAGCAATCCATCATCCTAGACTTATGAGTAACCATTCTGATACACTATCTCTGTCATAGAAAGTTTTCACTACGCTTTTGATGTATATGAGATACTCGACATCAAGTTTCTTGAATCCAACAAGGTCTTCTTCCATTTGCATACATGATTCTCTTTCTGGTATAAGATTCTTTCTCAATTTTCTTTATTGGGAAGAACAATCTTTTACATGTAAATTTCAATCTATGGATACTGCAAGAGGTATATCTGGTTTACTGGAACAAGCTGTCGTCATAGTCTTCTCCCTCCTTCCGAAAGAACCTATAGTTATGAATCTCACAATGCTTCCATTCATACGTCTTTTTCACATTCTCTTACAAACACCATTCTTCATCACAACTTCCATTTCTTTTGCTTGATTGCTTCTAGTGGTTTCAAACCAAGATGGTAGTCTTATGATTCTCGGTATAATAATTGGTTGTTATGGATTTTCTTTCTTTCTTGGAATCTTCATGTTTTTCCTCATGTTCCTCTTTAGCTTTTGGGTCCATGGAGTATTCTTATGGATTCCATGCCCTTCCTTCCTGAATATTCCAACTTCTTCCTTTCATCATAGGAACATGGATGTAGATGGAAAACCAAGGATACTAAAGGCTTCTTTTCAAAGAGGATTTCTTCTAGAGTCAAATTGAACACATGCTGCTACTTTAAATGGGAACATGGACAAATACTTCATAATATTCACAGATTCTTCAATGGATCATATCATTTAGGATTAGCTCCCTCCTAATCCTCGCTTCATGCATGAATGCATACTCTTCTTTTGGAATTTTGAAATCATCTCCCTCCATCTAAGAGAGTCCATGCTTCCGTCTGCATATTTATTTCCTTATGAAAAGTGTCACATGTATTATTCTAATTTCTTCTTGATTACTAACTTCTTTATGATTTGACTCTTTTTGGGTCTCTTTAGGTTTGATTCTGATTTCGACCTATCTGGCAGTTGTTACTTATATAATAGATTCCTCAGGAATTTTCCAACGTACTTCATCTTCTTGTAGTCATCGTAATAGCAATCCTTATTCTTTCATAGGTATCATTTCACTGACCATCTTATATTCTAAGAAATAGATACACATGATATGTACATGAACTATATAAACATGTTATGTACAAGAATATTGTTACCTTGACTAGAAGAAGAAGTCTGCTTCATCCTGCTTAACATTCTTTGAGGGTTCGTTTTCTTCGACAATTGTTTCTTTGTGTGTTTCCTTCCTTTTCTTTAACACAGGACAATGGTTCTTGTAGTGACCATATTTTCTATAGTTGAAACATTGTATTTTTGACATATCCTTTTCTTGATTTGGTTTCTTCCCTAAGTCAAACTTCCTCTTATTCTTGGAATTATTGAACTTTGTTGTGAGGGATTGATCATCATATTTATTTTGGGATTTCTCTTTTGCGCTAATCCTTGATTCTTCTTGTGCATAGTAAGTTCAAATATCTTCAAATGTGGGATAATCCTTTCTTGTGTTCATGCTTGCAACATGTTGGAACACTTGTATTTTTCCAAATAGTTTGGTCATCAAAGGTCGGAGCTGCCTTTTTTCTAAGTATTGAGACGATACACTTAAGCCTAAAAAGTCGGATTTTGTGACTTCGTATATATCATGGTGAAACATATCTGAACCCTCGATATCCCGACACACGAAGTGGTGAAGTTGGCTTAAGTTCAATCACAATTTTTTAACGTTTAAACACGGATTATCACCTTTGATACATCGTTCGAAAGTCACACCTCGAACGCCCTTTGAATGTCCAACACGCAAAGTTGCGAGATTAGTTTAAGTTAAAACTGGTTAATAGCAAGAATATTGACTTTTAAGCCATATTTAATCTTCATCGCGATTTTGCAACTCGACGGTTGTTACCCCAGAAACAACACATGTGTAAATCCGATCCCCGAAGTCACGAGTTTAGTTAATTAATTGTCGTTAATTAAAAGCTTAAGTCAAATCACAGGTAATAAATCAAATTGCAATATCGCGAATTCAGGGTTCGCGGATTCAACGACTAGGAGTAAAATCATCCGATACTGTGAACTTCGAAAAAGGGATTAAGGACTAAACACACTTAATAAAAGGTTGAATTGGATTAATTAACACCTTAAACGACCTTCAACCTGTATGGCCTACGGACTGATAATTAAACGTTGCTGCGATCCTCTCGAATCACGAATTATCAAACATTTATGGCATTTATTAAGAAATTTAGTGAGGTGATTGACAATAAGATCCCATTTTATTTCTAAATATTTCTATTAAATGATTTAAACGTTCTGTCAGCAAGGACTCACACAGACTTAAGTGCTCAAAGCGAAAAGGTTTTAGTCATTATCTTAGATTTCTTTCTAATTTGCGCAGAGCCAAGTTCACCAAGATAACCTCTGTCTGTGTTTTCATTTTCTATGACAGGGGATCTAATTGCAAGGTTCTATATCATGGCTCCACGAAAAGCGTCCAAGGTAGCTTCCAAGAGTCTAGGTCAAGGTTTAGATATTATTTCTGATACCTCGCCTAGAAGTATCAATACTATCAAAACATGGACATATGTCTCCGACATTCTGCAATCCGAGCTGATAAATTGTCCAGATGATTCCAGCGATAACGAGAAAGATGACTTGTCCACCAAATACAAAATCACCGCTCAGTCAGAGATGCACAATATAGAAACAATGCCACGGATTTTTCCCTATTATGATATGATCAGATGGGCACTGGACCATGTAGACATCCCGACTAGGACAATTTTCAACGAGCAGAAGTTGGCAATTGGGACATTCAGACCAGATCATTTACATGCAATGTATAAATTGTCTCCCACACCAAACCTTACTCACAATTCCAGATTCTTAGAGGGTTTTAAAAAGAAGGAATGCAAGTAGTTTGGGAAAATCATATCCGATCTGATCAAAGATTGGGTTTCACACCCCGCGAAATTCAGAGCCGATACTAATGGAATTTATTCAATCTCATCGTTGGTACCACAATTCATGTATATAGCAATGATGGTTTGCAGACTATATGGGAAGGATGACACCTGTCACTTCTTTCTCCCATGGGTACCACTTATTCACACAGTAGCAGAGGGATTCTCTTTCGACTGGGCCAAATTGTTGTCAGACAGTCTAGCCAGTCAAATTACAGAATATCGAGCACAAAAGGTGAGCGAGAAAGCGTCCTCATTCTTCATGTCCGCTTACATTATGGACGCTATTTGCTTCATGACACCTTTCCCATTAATGAGATGGAGCTGGACTCCAACTAATGCAGAGCCTATTCATGTCTACCACTCGAAACTTTGGGAAGATAAAGCCAAATAATTCATCTATGAGATTTTCAACTGGGTAATGGTACCAATGCATGTCTCTATCTTTGGCCATCTGTCTCCCAAGATTTTAGATAACATCATGACCAACCTGAGCAGCATGGCAGATTGGTATATAGAAGCATAATTTTTGTATATTAGGGTTTTTGGCACCTCTGTCCCCCCATATGCTCTTCCGCTATTCTTACCAGACAAGCTAGTGTATTGTGAGATCGCCAGGAAAACTGTGCTCGTTGGGATAAGAAAGGAGCTCAAAGGAGTATCGAAGAAGGTATGGTCACCCTTCCCTATTCATATTGGTACATATTATTTATTAGATTTCGGCCATGCCAAAGTGGAGGCTACGACCATGGATCAAATGAAATTGGTGGACATTGAGTTTAAGAAACATGACCTTGATAAGGTTTTGAGTAATCACATGGTGAGCTATGGGCTGAAGAGATACGAACACGAAGACTCACCTCATGATGAAATATTTTGAGGTGTGAGGTCCTACTCTAAAGTCTTAAGCTGGGTTCAAGCTCTTCTTCCCAGTGATATGGTAGATTTTTATACATTCCAAGAGCACAGAAGAAGTTGCCTCCCTAAAGTTTTACAGGGAAGAAACTCACAACCTCCGAGTACACAGAAAGAAAAAGATAAAATTTCAACGGGTGTGAACCTTAGAAAACAAGAGACTTAGGACAAGACAGATGAAACCAAGATCTCGAATCAGGAAGAAGAGATCCCCAACCAAGAAGAAGGAAACCCATAGATAGTTAGCAAGGAAATCGACAACCCCATTGCGCCCGTCACTCCCTTACAATTCACAAAGGGGAACCCTGATACATAGTGGATTTTCAAGGAGGACTTGACACCTATCTCTGTAGAAGAGTTGCCTCCTAATGAATTCTTCTTCAGTAAGAAAAGGAAGGATGTGGTGAAACAAGAAACATACCAGAGAGCGGGCATAGTAGTTAAAAAATACAAAATCCTAGCAGATGGAGAAGCCTTGGAAGAGGAAGAATTCACCGATGAGGTAGCAGGAACATTGGGGGCTTACGCAACAACCAACCAATATTCAGTCGAAACTTTGAAGGCACGGTTGAAACAAAAGAACCTATTGATCAAAAAATTGGAGGCTTGGTTAGCAACGACAGAGGCAAATTCCAGGGATGAAGCAAACAAAGGTTTCGAGCAAGACAAAGTGAATGATCAACAGGAAATTGAGAAACTTAAATCCAACCTTGAGCAGATGCATCAGTCGGCACAAATAATCGAAACGTAGGTAAGTCAACAGGAGGAGAAAATAAAACTACTATAGTCTAAATTAATTTCTGTTGAAAACCAGGTCATAGACATAACAATATTCCAATCCCAAGCCACGAAAAATACAAAATAAGGTAGAAGTATCTCAACAGGATCTACTTGCCAAAGTAGAAACCATTCAGAATCATTTTCATACGATAGAAAAATAATTAAAGGATATCTCCTCGAGAGAAAGAGAAGTTGCAATATCTTGGGTTACTTTCCAAGAAGCTGTTATAGAAACAACGAAAGAAGAGGTGGCCATCATTTCTAGGTTGTCTATCCCAGAGAAAACTAGAGGTAACATCTTACTAAAGGCATGGGAACATAATATATCCGAGAGAATAAAAAGAGCTAAAGAGATGAGAGATGCTTGTGAAGAGACATTTGGCTTGATAAATAAAAATTTGTTAGATCTTGATAAAGAAAGTAGTGCTGGAACACTGGGAAAAATTAACATAGCCAAACATCTGCTGGATATCAAGGAAAATGGGGAAAAAGGACAAATTGAATTATCCTAGGCAAGTTAGGTCAATATCGCCCAAATGGATAAATGGTTGATAAGACCAAGCTTGCAATTGTGGTCTATCATCACGGAAAACCAAAAAGTAGGAAAAATATTGCCACAGTTGGAAAATAATTTTTACACTTTCGAGGCAAACAATCAAGCCAAAACTTCCAAGCTAATAGTACAGTTAGTAGAAAAGTGTGTTATTTGTATCGATTAGGGGAAAGGGAAGACTTATGGAGGCAAGTAGTGACAGATGATGATCCCATCCTATTTTTGGAGCCAGAGAACAAGAAAAGAAAACACCCTACCCACGTGGAGGAAGACAAGAGACAAGGAAGTGAAAAACTTCATTTTTCATTTGTAACCGAAATTTTTAGAATGATTAGAATTCAAAGCATTTTAAAATTTTGTATAAGTATAATTTTGAAAGAAGGATCAAGGGATTTTTTCCTTTTGGCCAATTGTACCAGAGAATATTTTCACCAGAATTAATACAAGGCAGATCGAAGACTCCTTTTTCCGTCAAGACTGGGTTATGTGTTTCTTCTGTTATTTCACATTTCACATCGTTTCTCATATGTGTCTTTAATGGATGATTAGCTGCAATTTAGTACAACCGCTACTGTGGTGGTCATTTATTTAAGTTATCTAATCGTTTACAACTTTTCCTTTGTATCGGCTATCAACAGGTACAAGACCTGTGAATTGTTTAGATTTCTTTATCATATGCTTCATTAGAGTTTTCTCTTGCTCATTTTATTCTTCTGTCACAAGGTGATATTCTTCCTTGATTGATGCCTCACATTGTTCAACAGATCTATGTTTTCTCTCCCTTCATGCATGGTTTTAAAATTTAACTCAGTTACGGAAAATGACCTTTGGTTTTTTTATGCTATTAATTCAATTTTGGGATTCTTTCTTGTATAATCTAAAGGTGAAACTACAACCAACACTTTATAAAAACTCTATTCCTTTATGAATGTCCCTATGGAATGACAACCCAACGTATAAATCGGTCTCTCAGATCAAACAAACCTCGCTTTAAACCTTTTTGACACCATTCTGAAAACCGCTACTACCCGGGCCGAACTTGAACATTCATGGGAAGCCATTGAATGGGATATAAACATTCAGGAATAGTTAGAACCTAGACCGAGACAACTGAGAAACCAACCGTAGCTTATTTTCCCAGTTGTTTTCTCCATTTATATCTTTCACACTTTTTTTGATGCCTAGACTCGGTACTTTATAGCCTCAAGTATAGAATCTGGAACACCATCTTTTTGGCGCTCTTGTCGGTGACAAATATACAAAATCATTTTCCCTGGGAGAACGACATTTGCAAGTTTCTATTTTTTGATAGTGAACAAAGAGTGAAAACCTTCTAAAGGATAAGTTTTTATTATTCACTTGGCGACTCCACGTTAAGTAATCTGGCATCCGGTCGAAGGAACACCAGACAAAATCTAGATGGTAAACATACCACGCCTGTTCCCAATCCTGAACAAATACTAAAATCAAGAGGTTCCCTTAAGACAACTACTACGGTCTACCAGCTTAGACACACACAACCTAAGGCCAAGATCCCACTAGAAGTGCTGAATTCACAAGGAGATCTCATCAAAACCCCCCTCGAAGAAACGAAGACAGTCGAGGCCGAAACCCTAAACCCAAATTTATCTTTCCCAAAAATTAAATCTGAAACTCATACAACTACCCCCTGCGTAAATGAAGGTGAAAATCCCTCGGTAAAGCTCGCATCGATTGATACCCCCATAACTCTTCAGTTAGATTTCCCTACCCCACTAAGTCTCGAAGAGTATACCATATACTCGGATTCCACACCTGCGGGTTCCCCCATTTACATCTCTTGCAAGTCAGAGGAACCAAGCCCCCGTATCCCGTTTCCACCTTTTTCAGTCTTCTCGTCTCATGAAGAAGCTAAAGATTCACTATACATCTTCCAAAATCCTTTGTACAACATACCAGTTTCCTCTCCTAGAGTATCTATGGCTGCGACAGGAGGAGGAGTGGGAGGCCAAGGGCCCCCACCACCTAGGATTTTCACTAAAGTAGCTACCAGATACGATCCTCTAGTCCTCCCAATACCCCTGCATGACCTGCCTGAAAACTACATGAAAAACCTACCTAAGTTTACAGGGGAAGGAGACCTAACCACGAACGAACATACAAATTTCTTTGACCAATTCGCTAACATCCTAGGTCTCGAACATGAAGATGTGTATTCATGGTTGTTTGTCCAAACTTTCAAAGGACAGGTGAGAACCTGGTTCCGAAGTCTACCCGCAGGTTTGATATTATCCTATGATGCTCTAGAAGATTCTTTTCTTAGGCAATGGTGCGAAAGGAAGGACCACTTATACTATCTGACTGAGTTTGGATCTTTGAAGAAAAAAAGTTCAGAAACCTTTATGGAATTCATTCAAAGATTTAACAAATTATATAATAAGATTCCAGTCAAGGTTAAATCGTCCCAACCTGTAGCCAAGGTAACCTTTGCGGGAGCCTTCGAACCCGATTTCGTACTTTTATTAAGAGAAAGGAGAGGGGGCGACCTAACCCGAATGAAATATGACTCTGTGGAGATTGAGTCAAACATGATGGCTTCTGGTAAACTAAAAACAAAAATAGAAATGGGAAGCAGAGAGACCAAACATTTTAAAGAACAAGCGGGACCTTCAGGACCAAGGAGGTCCTCAGATGATAAAATAGATGATATGGCTAGGATAATAAAGGAGCTATCAAATAAAATTTCGAGGATGGAGATAGATCAGTCCAAACCAGGTCAATTCGTTAAGTGAGATTTCAGAAGAAACCCCAATCCTCAAATTCAACAAAGACAGATTAAAAATGATAAGACCAAAAAATTCAAACTCTAATTTTTTTTATAAAATGACTTGCAAGAGTTTGAGGATATACGAGAAGACATTAGAAGACCAAAAAATTCAAACTCTAATTTTTTTTTTTTTTTATAAGAGGAAATGACTTGCAAGAGTTTGAGGATCTAGGAGAAGATGTTAACAATTTGGGCGATGATTGTGTAAAAAATCATATAACTAAGGAATATTATGAGAGGTCTCTAAACACAGAACAACCGTCAAATAAAGATAACAACATAAATAATGCGGGTGATTCTGCCTATCAATGGATGGCTAATACTATAATGGTCGAGCTCCAACACAAGTACAATCTGAGGCCTAAAAATAAATATATTTCAACTACTCAACCAAAGAAAATCTCGCCAAGAGGCGAAACATATGAGCCCATTCTGAAAGACACCGAGATACAAAATACCAAAATAAAGGAGGCTGAGGCCCAAGATGGGAAAATTAAGGTAGCCATAATGCAGACATTGGAAACAAAACTAACTGAAAATAAAGCAATGCAAACAAATAAGTTAGAAAGGAAGGAAACCAAAGCTTCAACTAAAGAAACAGATAAAATCATGGGGGGTTTCATCCTGGAAAATGAGATAAACAAGATAAAGATACCGATACCCCTGGTCGAATTGGCAAAGAATTCTGTGTACTGAAAGCAAATAACCAAAATGATAAATTTTTTAGATTTAGAAAGTCAGTCTGACGTGATAAATTTGGAAGATGATAAGCCTAATATAACTTTCGGCCCACATTTCGAAGGCGCCAGGGATATCGTCACCCCTTTCTATATCATACTGAGCATGCAAGATCGTCTGTTGCATAATTGCATGCTAGACTCTTGAGCCTCACATAACGTGATGCCCAAGTCTATTATAGACAGACTAGGCCTCGAAATCACCAGGCCATACGAAGACTTGTATTCTTTCGATTCAAGGAGAGTTAAGTGTATGGGCATGATCAAAGATCTAGTGGTAACTCTTGCACAGGTTCTGGTAAAAAATGTTCTAATGGATGTAGTTATTGCCGATATACCTCCGAAGTATGGTTTTCTCTTATCTAGGTCTTGGGGAGCCAGACTTGGGGGATCTCTTCAATTAGACATGACCTATGCCACGATTCCTGTTTTTGGTGGACAGTTCACTCAGCTATACAGAGAGACATGGTTAGCATATATAGTAAGTGATCCACATAATCCTAATAATTATCCTGTTTATGTCACCGATCAAGACCTGGGTAATTGTATTTTATCTTTTGATGATGGTGCAAATAATTGTATAGAAGAAAATTTTATAGAGGAAAATAAAGCAAAAAGATAGATGAAAATGTGTATAACTCTGGGATTTGGAAAATGTTATTTGATGGCACTTAGTCATGTGAAGGAGCAGGTGCAGGAGTACTTTTTGTAGCACCTGAAAATGAATTTGTTATCCCTTTTTCTTACAGACTGTAGTGGGACATATACTACACAAATAATGTATGTGAGTACGAAGCCTTAGACTTGGGACTAGAAGCTGATAGGAAGATGAACATAAAGAACTTGGAAGTCTATGGAGATGCGGAGTTGATTGTGAAGCAGATAAATCAGAAGTACCATGCCAAACACCTGAGATTAAGATCTTACAAAAATTGCGCCTGGGATCTAATAGAAAACTTTTTCTCATCGGTAAATGTTCATTACATTCCACGTACAGAAAACTTCAAAGTCATTTCATTAGCCAAAGTGGCCTCAACTTTCGCACATCCTGCAGATTTCAAATTGAAGTATCATATAGAAGTGAGGCACAAACCCTCCATACCAAATAATATACAACACTGGCAGGTCTTCGAAGATGAAGAACATATCAAAAAATTCCTTGAAATGGTGGACGATTTTGCTGAAACTCACATTGACCAAGAAAACCAAAACGACCATACTTGGATTATGCAAGAAGGGGAGGGTCCTCAAGAGTTCCAAGAAAATATCGTGAATCATCACATGTTAGTTTTAAAAAACAATCAGATTTCGAAAGGACTAATCCGTCTAGAACGATTGTTTGACCAAAATGACATGCCCCTAAAATCTACTTTACAACCTCAGCTATAAGAAGTTGAATATTGCGACATAGGGACCAAAGAGGAGCCTATAATAGTAAAGATATCAAAATATCTTCCCCCTAAGATGAAAGGTAAGTATGCAAATTTACTCCAGCAGTATACAGACATGTTTTATTGGTCTTACGATGAGCTGAGAAGTTATGACACCACGGTGATAGAACACAAAATACCTTTGAAGCCCGGTGTTAAACCTTTCAGAAAGAAACTCAGGAAAATCAATCCCATTTTATTGCCCATGGTCGAAAAGGAAGTTAAAAAGATTTTGGACATAAAAATAATTGTGCCACTAAGATACTCTAACTGGGTAGCTAACCTGGTCTCAGTTAGGAAGAAGAGTGGAGAGATAAGACTGTGTGTGGATTTTAGAAATCTAAATAAATCCTCCCTCAAAGACAATTATCTACTTCCCAAAATGGATCATGTTTTGGAGAAGGTGGTTGGGGAAAATAGAATGTCAATGATCGATGATTTTTTGGGTTATAATCAGATCGCTGTCAGCAAGCACGATAAAGAGAAAACAACCTTCACCACCCCTTGGGGCACATTTATGTATGACAAAATTCCTTTTGGTTTAATGAATGCAGGTGCTACCTTCCAGCGTGATATGGATATCGCTTTCGTCAGTGAGAGAGATAAATTCGTGGTCATTTACCTTGATGATCTGACTATTTTTTCTAAATCTGATGAAGATCATTTGATACACCTCAAGCAAACGTTCGAGAAATGCCAAAAATTTGGTTTGTCCTTAAACCCTAAGAAGTCTCACTTTGCGATGCAAGAAGGTAAACTCTTGGGCCATATTGTGTCTCTAGACGGACTTAAAATCAATCCTAAAAGGGTAAAAGCTATAGACACTATAAATATCCCTAGAAATGTAAAGGAAATTCAATCATTTTTAGGAAAAATATTTTTTTTGAGGATATTTATCCCGAATTTTGCTGAAATCGTAAAATTGATCACAGATATGCTGAAGAAGAACAATGAAGTCAAATGGACGACATAAGCCAAAGTGTCGTTTTCACGTATCAAGAAAGTTATAAGCGAAGCACCCTTGATGGCCAGCCTTGATTATATCAAATATTTTTTGATTTTCTCATTCGCCTCCGAACAGACGATCACGACAGTACTCCTCCAAAAGAACGAAGAGGGTTTTGAGCAGCTGATAGAATTCTTTAGTAAGAGCCTTAGAGATGCAGAATTGAGATATGATATAATGGAAAAACAAGCATACACTATGGTAAAGGAACTGAAGGATTTCAGAACCTACGTGTTACACTCCAAGGTAATTGCATATGTGCCCACCAGTTCTGTAAAAAATATATTGGTGCGGCTCGACAGTGACGGGAAGAGGGGTCGGTGGCTCGCTAAAATTCAAGAATTTGATCTAGAGGTCAAACCGACGAAGCTCGTAAAAGGACAGGGCTTGGCTAAGCTCTTAGCCGAATCAAATTTCAGATCACCCGAAATAAATAACCTGCAAGAATATGAAGGATGTGTGGACATAGATGAATTCGATGACCAAATAGATCCAACCAGAATTGAAGAGAAGTTTTCCTTATCAGGTTGGTATAAAGACATAGTATCGTACCTTCTGACCCTGAACTGCCCGAGTGATTTATCTCCATCTAAAGGCAGGACACTGAAATTACATGTGGTAAAGTATTGTATATACAAAAACCAATTGTTTTGGAAAGACCCTCTAGGCTTCCTATTGGTTTGTTTGGTAGAATCAAAAGTAGAAAAGGTCATAAACGAATTCCACAAAGGAGTATGCAGAGGACATCACGCGTGGAGAGAAATGGCTTATAAAATCCTGAGGGCAGGATATTACTGGCCTAAACTCTTTTCAGATGTCAATACCAAAGTCAGAGCCTGTAAATCTTGCCAATTGTTCGCAGGCAAGCATAAACTCCCAGCATTACCTTTGGTTCTTATTAAAACAGATGCCTCATTTCAACAATGGGGGTTTGATTTTATAGGTGAAATTAACCCACATTCCAACACTCAACATAGATGGATCTTGATCGCTACCAATTATTTCACCAAATGGGTGGAATCTATTCTAACTAGAAGAGCGACGGATTTGGTGGTGATAGATTTTCTGGAAGAGAACATACTATCTAGATTCGGCTGTCCCAGAAAAATAGTTATAGAAAATTCCCAGGCATTCAAATCTATGGTGATGGTTAGCTTTTGCCAAAAATACAATATTATACTGGGCCATTCTACATCATACTACCCCCAAGGCAATGGGCTCACCGAGTCATCGAATAAAATCCTAATTACCATAATTAAGAAAGTGTTGAACGAAAACAAAAAATCTTGGCATGTTCATTTGAAGTACGCCTTGTGGGCGAATCGGATAGGCACCAAGAAATCGATTGGCACTTCTCCTTTTCAAATGGTATACGGGACCGACATAGTGCTACCCACAAATCTGGCCCTACCTGTGATGAAACTTTGGCTGGATGAAAAAGAAGAACCAAATCACATCACAAGAAGGATAAATCAGTTGATTGAAGTTCAACAGAACATAATGGAGGTAGATGAAAGGCTTCAGAGGTATCAAGACAATATGAAAGCATTGTTTGATCATAAGGCTAAATACAAGAAATTCCTCCCTGGTGATTTAGTTTTAAAATGGGATGCTAGAAGGGAAGACTTGGCAAAACATGACAAATTTGACCATATTTGGTATGGTCCATTCAAAGTCATAGCTTTTGAAGGCAAGAACTCGTTTCTATTAGAAAATTTGGACGGTAAAACCCTTAACACCCTCATCAACGGGCGCTATCTGAAGCACTATATGCAATAAATAATTTCCAAATTTCCACTGTATATACCGGTTTGCGTTTCTGTTTTTATAGTTGTTCAATAAGTTTTATTTTCTTTTTCATCACAAATAAAATAGGTTAGTGATACAAAATTTTCAACACATTGAATTCCATAAATTTTAAAGCCTAACACTCTTCATGTTGCTTTCTTACAGGATTCCAGTTTACAACCCAAACATCATAAAGAAGAAAACGGATGGTCATGTATTGGGAAACCGATTCGCCCAAAACAGGTGATAAAATATAATTTACTAAGATGAGAATGAAATGGTAAGGCAAAGGTACGAATTCCCCAAATATTTAGATTGCAAATGAAGGTCACCTAAGTGTAATAAAAGGCTCATGAGTATGAAATTTTTCACTCGATGGATTATCAAAAGAGTAATTTTTTACTATGGATTCTAAAAAGTTCCCCTGGATAAGATAAAAATAATCAAAATAAAACAGAAGAAGTGAAGCGTCCTAAATAAGAAAAAGGTTCCAGGAGTCAGGATTGCGTTATAACACATGTGCTTATGAAATCCAAAACCTTCTTTGCCGCTCTGTCCTGAATATTTGATTCTTTCCCCTTGAATCCTGATATCTTCCCATGGTTTTCACAGAAGGAAAAGAGGTTGCACTTTAGTTATGAAAGTCGACAAACGATATTTCCGAACGCTAGCAAAAAGGGTGGCGAGTTATTGCAAACCCTCAGCTCTCACTGAACTTAGATATGCTTAAGCTAATCCTAACTCCCTTGGCTTTTTCAATAGGTCATGACGATTAGTCTTGCTCAAAAGAAGGCCCATGGAAATAAACTCTCCCCTAAAGCTTCCCTGCCAACTAATATGTTTAGAAGGTCAAAGGAAAATTGATCCAGAGTAATCAAAGTGAGTTAACAGACGTCGGCTGCAAAATTATACGTAGATATTACCCCTAGTTTACCTTCTACTAATTGATTTTCCCCACTTCATGGCAAAGGAAAATATAAGACAGATGGTGAAAGGAAATTCAAAAAATTGATTACCCCCATCTAGTCCGAAAAGAGATGATGAAAGGAAATTCACAAAATGATTGCCCTCATCTCAGCATTTAAATGAAAAGTTATAGCTCGAAGTGGTGAAAGGAAATTCAATAAATGGAATCAGACAACTTCACCGGGGTACTGAACAGGCTCGTTGGGAGTGAAGCAATGTCTAAAATATCTATAAGCCTGTTACAAATGAATTGTACCGTACTCTGGTAATTAGTTTTCTTTGAAACCTGATATACATCCAAGGTGCGTGCAGAACTCCCTGATTAAAAACCTTCAAGTTACTTCACCCTGATGCAAGAAAAATCAACAGAACCTGTTCAAATCCCCAAGGTTGTTTTGATCATCTTGAGCATACCCGAATTCAATATTAGAGGAGCAGGAGGACAAATTTTGAGATAAGAGATTGATTAAGTTAGAAATATTTCAAAAGTAAAGATGAACCCCCCTTTCTCCCTCCATATCCTCTTCTCGGACAAGTTTCACAGAAGAAAACTAATGACTCCATTTACCCAATAAAGACACTTGGTCTATTGTTCTTGTTGTCCCGCAAGGAGATGAGATCCCTAGTTGGAGCCTATGTTGGAACACTTTTATTTTTCCAAATAATTTGATCATCAAAGGTCGGATCCACCTTTTTTCTAAGTATTGAGACGATACACCTAAGCCTAAAAAGTCGAATTTCGTGATATCGTATATATCATGGTTATACATATCTGAACCCTTGATATACCGACACACGAAGTGGCGAAGTTGGATTAAGTTTAATCACATTTTTTTAACCTTTAAACATGGATTATCACCTTTGATACATCATGCTCTCGTGTTTCGGGAGTCACACCTCAAACGCCCTTTGAATGTTTGACACGCGAAGTTGCGAGATTAGTTTAAGTTAAAACTGGTTAATAGAATGAATAATGACTTTTAATCCATATTTAATCTTCATCGCGATTTCGTGACTCGACGATTGTTACCCCAGAAAAAACACATCTGTAACTTCAATCCCCGAAGTTGCGATTTTCATTAATTAATCGTGGTTAATTAAAAACTTAAGTCAAATCACAGTTAATCAACCAAATTGCAATATCGCGAATTCAGGGTTCACGGATTCAACAACTAGGATTAAAATCATCCGATACTGCGAACTTCGAAAAAGGGATTAAGGACTAAATGGACTTAATAAAAGGTTGAATTGGATTAATTAACACCTTAAATGACCTTCAACCCGTATGACCTACGGACCGAGAATTAAATGTTGCCGCGATCCTACTGAATCGCGAATTATCAAACATTTATGGCATTTATTAAGAAATTTAGTGAGGTGTCTGATAGTAAGATACTGTTTTATTTCTAAATATTTCTATTAAATGATTTTAACATTCTGTCAGCAAGGACTCACACAGACTTAAGTGCTCAAAGAGAAAAGGTTTCAGTCATTATCTTAGATTTATTTCTAATTTGCGCAGAGCCAAGTTTACCAAGATAACCTCTGTCTGTGTTTTCATTTTCTGTGATAGGGGATCTAATTGCAAGGTTCTATATCATGTCTCCATGAAAAGTGTGTAAGGCAGCTACCGAGAGTCCAGGTCACGGTTCAGATATTATTTCTGATACCTTTCCCAGAAGTATCAATACTGTCAAAACATGGACGTATGTCTCCGATATTCTGCAATCCGAGCTAATAAATTGTCCAGATGATTCCAGCGATAACGAGAAAGACGAATTTTCCACCAAATACAAAATCATCTCTCAGTCGGAGATGCACAAGATAATAGCAAAGCCATGACTTTTTCCCTATTATGATATGATCATATGGGCACTGGACCATGTAGACATCCCGACTAGGACAATTTTCAATGAGCAGAAGGTGACAATTGGGACATTCAGACTAGAGCATTTACAGGAAATGTATAAATTGTCTCCCACACCAAACCTTACTCACAATGTCGGATTATTGGAGGGTTTCAAAAAGAAGGAATGTGAGTAGTTTGGGAAAAGCTTATCCGATCTGATCAAAGACTGGATTTCGCACCACGTGAAATTCAGAGCTGATACTAATGGAATTTATTCAATCTCATCGTTGGTACCAGAATTCATGTATATAACAATGATGGTTTGCAGACTGTATGGGAAGGAGGACACCTCTCACTTCTTTCTCCCACGGGTACCACTTATTCACACAGTAGTAGAGGGATTCTCTTTCGATTGGGCCAAATTGTTGTCAAACAGTCTCACCAGTCGAATTATAGAATATCAAGCACAAAAGGCGAGTGGGAAATCATCCTCATTCTTCATGTCCTCTTACATCATGGACGCTATTTGCTTCATGCAACCTTTACCATTAATGAGCTGGAGCTGGAATCCAACTAATGCAAAGCCTATTCATTTCTACCACTCGAAACTCTGGGAAGATAAATCCAAATAATTCATCTATGATATTTTCAATTGGGTAATGGTACCAATGCATGTCTCTATATTCAACCATCCGCCTCCTTGGATTTAAGATAACATCAAGGCCAACCTGAGCAGCGTGGCAGATTGGTATATAGAAACGAAATTTTCGTATATTAGGGTTTTTGGCACCTCTGTCCCTCTATATGGTCTACCGCTATTCTTACCAGACAAGCTAGTATGTCCCGAGATCACCAGGAAAACTATGCTCGATGGGATAAGAAAGGAGCTCAAGGAGTATCGAAGAAGGTATGGCCTCCCTTCCCCATTCATATTGGTACATATTATTTATTAGATTTGGGCCATGCCAAAGCAGAGGCTACGACCTTGGAGGAAATGAAATTGGTGGACACTGAGTTTAAGAAACATGACCCTAATAAGGTTGTAAGTAATCACATGGCGAGCTGTGGGCTGAAGAGATACGAACAAAAAGACTCACCTCATGACGAAATATTTCGAGGTGCGAGGTCCTACTCTGAAGTCTTAAGCCGGGTTCAAGCTCTGCTGCCCAGTGATATGGTTGATTTTTATATATTCCAAGAGCACATGAGAAGTTTCCTCCATAAAGTTTTAAAGGGAAGAAGCTCACAACCTCCGAGTACACAACAAGTAGAAGATAAAAGTTCAACGGGTGCGAACCCTAGCAAACAATAGACTGAGGATAAGACAGATGAAACCAAGATCTTGAATCAGGAAGAAGAGATCCCCAACCAAGAAGAAGGAAACCTAGAGATAGTTACCAAGGAAATCAATATCCCCATTGCGTCCGTCACTCCATTACAATTCACAGAGGGGAACCCTGAAACAGAGTGGATATTCAAGGAGGACCTGACACCTATCTCTGTAGAAGAGTTGGCTCCTAATGAATTCTTCTTCAGTAAGAAAAGGAAGGCCGTGGTGAAGCAAGAAACATACCAAAGAGCGGGCGCAGTAGCTAAAAAATACAAAATCCTAGCAGATGGAGAAGCCTTGGAAGAGGAATAATTCACCGATGAGGTAGAAGGAACATTGGGGGCTTACGCAACAACAAACCAATATTCAGTAAAAACTTTGAAGGCACTGTTGAAAGAAAATAACTTATTGATAAAAAAATTGGAGGCTCAGTTAGCAATGACAGAGGCGAATGCCAAGGATGAAGCAAACAAAGATTTCGAGAAAGCCAGAGTGACTGATCAACAAGAAATCAAGATATTTAAATCCGACCTTGAGCAGATGCATCAGTCGACACAAATAATCCAAATGCAGGTAAGTCAACAGGAGGAGCAAGTAAAACTGTTGCAGTCTAAATTAATTTATGTTGAAACCAGGTCATAGACATAACATTATTCCAATCCCAAGCCACGAAAATATGAAATAAGGTAGAAGTAGCTCAAAAAGATCTACTTGCCAAAGTAGAAACCATACAGAATCATTTTCATATGATAGAAAAAGAATTAAAGGATATCTCCTCAAGAGAAAGAGAAGCTGCAACAACTTGGGTTGCTTTTCAAGAAGCTTTTATAGCAACAACAAAAGAAGAGGTGTCATTCAGTTCTAGGTTGTCTCTCCCAGAGAAAACCAGAGGTAACATCTTACTGAAGTCATGGTAACATAATATATCCGAGAGTAGAAAAAGAGCTAAAGAGATGAGAGATGCTCGTGAAGAGACATTTGACTTGATAAATAAAAATTTGTTAGATCTCGATAAAGAAAGTAGTGCTGGAACACTAAGAAAAACTAACATAGCCAAACATCTGCTGGATATCAAGGAAAATGGGGAAAAAGGACAAATTGAATTATCGTAGGTAAGTCAGGTCAATATTTCCCAAGTGAATAAATGGTTGATAAGACCAAGCTTGCAATTGTGGTCTATCATAATGAAAGACTGACAAGTAGGAAAAATATTGCCACAGTTGGCAAAGAATTGTTACACTTTCAAGGCAAACAGTCAAGCTGAACCTTCCAAGCTGATAACCCAGTTAGTAGAAAAGTGTTTTATTTGTATCGAGCAGGGGAAAGCGTAGACTTCTGAAGGAAATTAGTGACAGATGCTGATCCCATCCTATTTTTGGAGCCAGAGAACAAGAAAAGAAAATGCCCTACCCACGTGGAGGAAGACAAGATACAAGGAAGTGAAACACTTCATTTTCCATTTGTAACCGATTTTTTTAGAACTATTAGAATTCAAATCATTTAAATTTTTTGTATAAGTATAATCTTGAAAGAAGGATCAAGGGATTTTTTCCTTTTGGCCAATTGTACTAGAGAACATTTTCTCCAGGATTAATACAAGGCAGATCGAAGACTCCTTTTTCCGTCAAGGTTGGGTTATGTGTTTCTTCTGTTATTTCGAATTTCAAATCATTTCTCATATGTGTCATTAATGAATGCTGAGCTTCAATTTAGTACAACCGCTACTGTGGTGGTCATTTATTTCATTTATCTAATCGTTTACAACTTTTCCTCTGTATCGGTTATCAGCAGGCACAAGACCTATGAATTGTTTAGATTTCTTTATCATATGCTTCATTAGAGTTTTCTCTTGCTGATTTTCTTCTTCTGTCACAAGGTGAGATTCTTCCCTGATTGATGCCTCACATTGTTCAATAGATCTATGTTTTCTCTCGCTTCACGCATGGTTTTAAAATTTAACTCAGTTACGGAAAATGGCCTTTGGGTTTTTTATGCTATTAATTCGATTTTTGGATTCTTTCTTGTATAATCTAAAGGTGAAATTGCAACCAACACTTTATAAAAACTCTGTTCCTTTATGACTGTCCTTGTGGCACGACAATCCAACATAGAACCCGGTTTCTCAGATCAAACCAGCCTCGCTTTAAACCTTTTAGATACCATTATGAAAACCACTACTACCTAGGCTGAACTTGAACGTTCATGGGAAGCCATTGAACGAGATATAAACATTCATGAACAGTTAGAAGCTAGACCTAGACAACTCAAAAATCAGCCATAACTTCTTTTCCTAGTTGTTTTCTCCATTTACATCTTTCACACTTTTTTGGATGCCTATACTTGGTACTTTATAGCCTTAAGTACATACTCTAGAAAAACACAATAAATGCATCCCATGTCTTGAGAAGGCCACTGAGTACTATATTTACTAGTTCCTTTTCTGAAATGATTTCTTCAATAGATTGTATTTGATCTCTTAACTGAGATATTCTTACAAAGTATGATGTTATGATGTCATCATCATTCATTTTCATGTCACGAATCTCATTCTTCAGACTCATCACTTGTCCAATGTTTCTGACTGAGAATAGGTTAGTTAGAGCATCGTACATCTTCTTAGATGAGTCAAGATGAGATATGTAGGGTATCAAGTGGTATTTTACAGATTCCACTATGATACTCATAGAATTGATATCATTGTCCTTGAACTTCTCTATAACTGCAACGTTATGAGGTTCCTTCTATTTTCCTGCTTCAACCTGTGGTTCCATGATCTTTCCTTTCATGATATCCAACACTTTATTCTTGGCAAGGATGAGGTCAATCTTTGTTTTCCATGCTCTAAAGTTAAAGCCCCTTCTAACTTGTTTTATGAATTCATAGAGTAAGTCATGTCTTCTTTGACTTGGTTAACCTTTGAATTTGACTTGGTCAACCTTTGAATTTGACCAAAAACTCAAACTTGATGTCTTGGCTTGATGAGAGTACTAGGATGTGTGCTAGGCTAGGGCAGACTATGATATCTAGGAATTAGGTCAAGCTCTTCACTTAAGGTTCCTTAACAAGAGGGTTAGGGTTTCGTTGCCACAACAAAAACTTTGACTGCAACTGCAACTGTAACTGAGAAAATCCTCCCAATATATATTACAATAGTTAGAATGTCCGAAGATAGTGTGGGACCATAAGATGTTAGAAAAATATGTGTGCTCGTTTCACCATAGACAATATAGAAATACTGTCACCCAACCATAGACACAAAGGCCACCCCGAGCACCTTAACCTTCACAGAGAGAATAATTCCGGAAGCAAACCCTAGAAAAAATATCCAACCAAGGTAGCATACCTCTCTCTCCAGATCTAGATTACTTGGAAGAAATTCCAAACCATAACCAAGGAGAAAGTCCAAACCAAAACTGAAAATGCCACTTGCAACAGCTGCAACTCCTCTCTAAACTTGTGCACCACTGGTCTTATGAAGTTGTGAGAGAGAGTGTGACAAATGATCTCTAGCGCCCTCTTATTTATAGTCCTCCAAATGACCTAACTAGGCCGAATTCTACTTATGGAGGCTAATAACTCAATAATAAATATTCTCTTGAGTCAACTTGTCTCCTAGGGTTATTATTCAACGTTTTAGGGTTTCTATTGCTTCATGGAATATTCTAGTATTGTTATAGGTTACACGTGGAGGTTAATACCTCCCGAAGCTACCATAATATCAACAATACTTATGATATCTAACTTTCCTTATGAATCAGATTAAAAAAAATAAATAATAAGTGGAACATGATATATGTGGAAAACATATTTTCTAAAATTAATATGATGATATCTCATAGAAAATGTATGTGCATCATACATGTTAGATGGTGGATCTATCCAGGAGGGATATATGCCAACTATTGATATGGAAAGCATGGAAAGGAGGCCATTGTTAGGAATTGAGAACTTTATGGTATGCCATGATTGTCATTGTGATGGAGCAAGCTAGGGAACACCTTGGCTGTAAGACTTTGTAAGTCTCAATACTCTTATGTTGTGAGGAAGCCTTGGAAAAAGATATATTTTTCGAGGGACTATGTAACAGAGAAGATGATGCCTGGTATTGAAGGGTGAGTGGATGAAAGGAAGAGGAGGCTTGAAAAAATAACATTTGAGTTGGGATCATGAGCACATTAGGCATGTTTGAGAAAAAAATGAGTTGAGTTCTATCCATGACAACCATTTGGATGCGGATCCATGATCATACAAATAAGTATTGTGTTTTAATGTATACCTTATCCATAGTTATGATAAATGATGTAGGCATATGATGGTATTCCATAAGTCTAGAGGTGGATCAGAAAAAGAAGAGATGATACTGCTGGTGCAATAGAAGAGTGAAGATATTGCAAATTTTGTTACAGTAAACAAGAACACCAGGGATGGTGTATCATTGCAATAAAGAGGACATTGAAAATGATGTGAACACTGCAAACAATTTTATTCCAAGGGGGAAGGGGTGTAACATACCCATTTTGACCCCCTTGTTTGAATTGTAATTTATTGTGTTTGGATTTTATTTATTTATTCATGAATATTTTAACTACCATGCCAAGTTGAACTAGATAAATCAAAGACAATGTATGTGTATCTTATTTTGATTAATAAAAAATGACAAGCAAAATGATGGCATGAGCACCTACAAGGACCATGACACCGTGAGTGGAAAATAGTATGGGGTCCAAGAAGGGGGTTCAATATGCCTAAGGATCCCTAGCCACCCTTGCCAAATTACTTTTTTTGCTCAAATAAAATTGTGAAAACTATCCTCTATGACTTGACAAGCCAATCATTGAATGCAGTTGGTGGAAGGACCACCTTCCACTATTATGAGAGAAATGGGATGAGAACTTTGAGGATGGGATTGGTGAAAAGTGTGGTCAAATCACCCTATATAAACTTCACCCCTTGCCTTGGAAATTGCACCGTGACTTGAGGGGAAAGTTGCATGGGAAAAGGGAGGTCATTTGATAGGAAAAGGGGAACCACACACGTACGAGTGTAGGAGTAGCAAAGACGGTCATGTGCATGAGAAATACCGATATTTTCATGTAGAGAATGAACTGTGGTGTGCAAGAAAAGATGGGCAGGGATAATGAGTCCAATAACTTTAGGTTGAGACATTGAAATCACATGGATAATTTCTCTGAATTTTTTGATCTTGTGGGATGCAATTTGGAGCATTTCTAGGCATGTGTGATGAACATGAGGGAGATGAGCCACTGAGGGAACTAAAAAGTGTTCGAAAAACATGATCGCAGAGAAATAAAATAAAACAAATGCTGAGATAAAACACATAAGATACACAATAAAATAGAAACACAGATATACATGGTTCACCTAGTGTGAGATACTTCCACCAAAGAAATTTCTAGGTCCTTCCTTTATTATTATCCAACAAATGAAGGGATACAACCTACAACACACCTGTTGTAACTTCCTCTTCTTTCTCTCACAATCTTCTCTCTTAGAATACAATATTCATGATAATATACAACCACAATACAATTCCCTCATAAGAGAGGGTTTCCTTCTAGGGAAAAAAACCCTAAAATAAATTCTACAGTTAGATCTATGACCTTATAATGAACGTTCCATATTGACTACAAAATTACAATATTTTACAAGGCAATTTTTCCCAAATTTTTTCTTCGGGGGCACTACCCCCGAATCCCCCATTAGGAGGGGTGATACAAAAATTGTCACCACCCCCCTTGGACCCCCCTGACGACAGTTGTGGGTGGGGGGGGGGGAATCCCCCCCACACCTCCCCACACCCCCCATTAGGGAATGGGGTCTAAGAACAGCTGAAACAAACCTCTGAATCAAGAAATTAATCAGGCTCCACAACCAACAAAACGAAGTGAAGGGGCTCACTCATGTGCTGTGCAAGACAATAGGAGAGCCCCTGAAAATTGTGGAAGCCTCACATTCAATGAAGAGAATATGTCACCGTTGACAACCTCCTATGAGATATTGATAAGTGCCCATAATTTAATGAAAGTTTTGGAAAATTCACCCTGCTTATATCATAGTTTTGCTAGGGGGTGACTCGTTGTAAAAAGAATATGTGAATTTGTTCCCATGGTTGGGTGGAAAATCACTCACCCTCAGTTAGTTGGTTAGATTGTTGTCAAAATTCAGATAAGTGCTAAATCTTGCTTTTTTCTATTATATTCTCTATCTCAAGTGAATTGATAAAATGCATGCACAAATATTGAGAGAGATTTGTGGAATATGCTTGGATTGAATTACAAAGGGAAGTGCATTTTTATTATTATTTATGACATCAAGAATACTGTGTAGTTTACTAAGTCTGCACTGCATGAAATTATGCTTAGGATAATACCATATAATGTTCTTTGGAGAGATATAATATTAACCTTCATAGAATGATTGTGCATGTGGAATTGTTAATTATATTTAAATAAATCTCTTAAGTGACATACATTACTCTTAAGAATCATGTTATAGAACTTAATGGATGTAATCCTTGAAGGGTGAAAACTTGAGGATTTTGCTAGTTATGAGGTGTGATGTAGTGTTCAAGCCACAACCTTGAAATGAAATTAATTAGACTGATAACAATGTGTCTATGTAGTAAATTACAATTCTATATTCCGTGGTTGGATCCATTAAGGGTTTAGTTATGAGCTATAGCCAAATTATTCGTAGCATAATGATTATGTAAATGTCTCTTTGCGGTATTTATATGAGCATTGGGATATTATAGAGTAATATGATATCTCAGGAGGGGGAAACTGTAAGTTTGAAGGGCCTGTGAAATTTTCTTGTCATGTTAAACCTTATGTAAACTACAAGTTTAACTTATGACCCTTGCTTATGAATTATATTTACCTATAAGACCATTTCCAAGCATTTTAATAGTTAATGGTGGAGGAATAGAAATTCAAGATGTTGGATATGCATGCCTCTGAACCCTTGAGACATGAAATTTTGCACCTTACCACAGTAACCCTGCCAAGTGTCTTTGTATATCAGTTTATATGAGTGAATTTGGGTGGTATATTTACCTAATGAGATATACATTTATGTATACATATATTCCTTTGGAAAGTGTTGAATACTATATCAGTAAATGGTTACCACATGGTGCAAATCCCATAAGGTTTTTAGGGGGGGAAGGATTCAAGAAACCCATTAAGGGTTGAATCCTCAAAGATGGAAAATTATGAGTTTTAGAGGATTATAATCTTTTGATTTGGAAGGACAACTTGAATATAATAAACTAAAGAGAATTGTTTTTAAAATATAAGTATTAATAAGGTTCCTAGGGACTTGGGACCCTTGGCTTCTAGACCCACCTTTGAGGGAGATGCGTACATGCATACATACATGTGTATGTATGTATGTATGTATGCCTAAATCTTGGTGTTATAACCATTATTCTTGAGTACTAATATTTAGTATGAGCTTATCATATTACTCCCAAGTGTGAGAAAGTATAAAGTTGAATGCTTAGGGCCTCTTACCTACCTTGTAGAAGCTAAAGGAGGGCCTCAAAGAAGTGTTTTTCCATTATGGAAACTTAAGAAAACTTTGAAATTTTTGTTAAGGAAAGTTAGGTGATTTTGTGTGTATAGCATGTTGATTTTCTTCATGTGATACAATGTGTCTCACATGAATATTTTATTCGACAACACATGGTATTCCAAGAGAGGACGAACAACTTCAATAACCCCTCACTCAACCAGATTAAAGATCAATACACCAATGTTTTTAGGTGGTAAAACCTCAATGTGGGAAAACACTCACGACCCTAGCCAACATGGCCACTTGAGGCAATTTATTAATGCAAAAGAAAAATATTACAAAATATTTTCTCACAACCGATCATCAACAAATGACTCTCCATGCTCTTTAAATAGAGATTATGGACCAATCGAGTGTTAAGCCACATATCAATGTATCTGTTAAGATCGTATATAATATGATCCATCTGATCACTCTATGTCTAGAACATATCATTATCATAATATTACATAACTACAAATGCATACTATGGATACTATAGAAACACACATTAATCTAACGACACATTAGACCAAGTTGATATTAACTAACTCATACGTGTGTAAATATCCTAACATCCTCCCATAAAAAAAACTTGGGGTAGGATTGAAGTATTTACAAAGGTGAAACAATAGGAGAAGGAAGGAAGCATTGTAGCCTATCCCCCCTTAATGACAACTTCCTGAACTCCTAACATAGATTGAAGTTTGGAAAACTTTGCTTTTGTAAGAGACTTTATGAAAATTCCTACTTCAATAACTTGATCATGAATGAGATTTCTGATGAAGTGCATGTGTAGCTCAATGTTCTTTTTGTGATAATATTGAATTGGATCTTTGGTGAGCTTTATGGAATTCTTATTGTTGCACCAGAGGGTGGTCGAATGTTGCTGCTGTAATCCAAAATATGAAAGGATTTGTCAAAGCCACAAGGATTCTTGACTTGCATTAACCGTTGCTCGATACTATGATTCTAAGGAGGAAAGAGAAATAGCACATTGTTTCTTATAGGCCTAAGTAATAGGTCTGGAACCAAGGCTAAAAGAATAACCTGCAGTAGAATTTCGATCATTAGGGTTTCCATCCCAATCCGATCAATGAAACCAATCAACAAAGAAGTCCCTCCTAAATTGTAATGTATCCAAAACTAAAATGTACCTCAGACATACCGAAGTATCCTTTTTGCTAATTTCTAATGGCTTTGATGGGGTGTTTCCATATACTGGGAAACAAGACCAACAAAAAAGGAAATATCAAAATGGATATGAGTCAAATATAAGAGGTTACCAACTAACTGATGGTATAAAAAGGCATCAACTTAGGGAGTAGTACATGTGGCAACAAGTTTGACTCTAGACTAGAAGGGAGAAGGGGTTGGTTTAGAATCATCCATGTGAAAGCGACAAAGAAGGTCACAAGCATACTTATACTGGGAAAGAAAAATTCCTTATTTTGCGAAACTTGGAGGCCAAGAAAATAATTTAAATAGCCTAAGTATGTCATTTCAAATTTCTTTTTATGGTTGGATTTCACATTGTTTAAAAGTTTAGGGTCACTACTAGTGATGATAAAGTCATAAACATATAGAACAAGTATTATGAGATGGCTTCCTGCTTTCTTGGTATAGACATTAGGGTCAAAATGACATCTAGAAAATCCAGTGTCAAGAAGAAAGTTGTCCATTTTGGCATACCAAGCTCGAGGAGATTTCTTAAGACCATAAAGAGATTTCTTAAGGTGGAAAAAAAGGATGGAGTCATTTTGGACATAGCCATGTGGTTGTTGCATGTAGATTTATTCTTGAAAATACCCATACAAGAAGGTGGATTTAACATCCATTTGATGGACCTCCCATTTATGTGAGGCAGTAAGGGCTAGAAAAAGGAAGATGTAATTCATTTTGGATATGGGGGAAAAGGTTTCATTATATTCTTTGCCTTCAATTTGAGAGAATCCTTTGGAAAATAACTGGGCCTTATTTCTTTCAACACTTTCATATGATGCACACTTAGTTCTATATACCCATTTACATTTGACACATTTTATTCCTTTCAGAAGAGGTACAATATCCCAAGTATTGTTCACCATTAAAGGATATACTCTTCATTCATTGTTGTGTCCCAATATGGATGGATTGAAGCTTCTGCAAATGTGTCTAGATCAAAAGTCCTGAAACTTGAGCCAAAAGAGAAGAGGCTTGTTGGAACTATGAACGTGTCCAATGCTGATATGTAGGATCACTGATAAAAGCACCAACTGATTCTTGAGTTGAAAAACCCATATGGGAAGCACTGGCATTGGTGCAATTTCATATTCAATAGAATCATCTGGAGGAAGGTGAGCATGAGGAGGTGTATTTTTTTCCTCACTCTCATCATCATCTTAAGAAGAAACCATAATAGGAACAAAATATGGCACAAACACTAAAGAAGACTTGTAGAATGAAGATGACACAAACACCGAAGATGGCTCGCAGATTGAAGATGGCACAAATGTCGAATTAGGTTTGTAGGCCAAGAGATTTCATCATATTTAACATCTATTCTAATAACAATTTCATTGGAATGTTGTTAGCACAAGGGAAGACTCAGGGTTCAATGCTACAACAACACACCAACAAAGCCCTAACTACTAGCCCTTTCGGCAACACCTGCGAAGCAGATGAAGTCTCACCCGAGGTAGAGGCAGGGGTGGTTTTAGGACTCCAGTGTTTGCAACCTTATATAGGACACATATCTGTGATTCTAATCACTTAACAAAGCACTCAAAAGTTATATTTATCAAGATTTAGTTCTTAGTTACAGTGTAGTTAAACCCTAGTTACAACACAACACAATATTCAACCAGATCTAGCATCTAACAACACTTATCATGATGAAACAGATAAGATCAGATCTTAATTGATTAAACACTAAGAACATGTATATCAGTCAGATTTAACATCCATCCATATTATTAAGCACTAAGCATCGAAAAATCATTCATCTATATTAAATCACTAAGCACATTAACATATAAGCACATCAACACATTTCACAAATAAGAGAAACACAACATGTACGTGGTTCACCCCCACCCTGGGGCTACGCCCACCAACTCTTCTCTTCTTTATTAGCCTCTTCAATAGGTTACATGCACAGAGCTTCATAAACCCCTACTCTGCAGAGGACGGGATATCTCTGCAGCTCGCTAGATCCTCCTTCCCTGAGTAGATCTAAGCACGCAGCCTTCCACAACCTCTTACAATGACCCGCACTTAGCTCTGCAAGTCTCACACATTATCCACAAAGAATTTACAAATCTTGATCACATAGATCCAACTCTAGCACTCAACCATTCATTCTTCTATATCCTCACTACATCTCCTAGCATCTATTTATACATACAAAATAGGCCTAAGCATGGGTGAACCCATGTGCCGACATTCCCATACCCGTTACATAATCCCAAATCCCAAAAAGGGCCCTAAAAGGGGCCGATATCCCATGATCTCCGCTTCGTCTTGCACTCTGCCTTCGATAGCCTGTTGAAGTCCCAAAATTAGGTCAAACATGACCAAGAATCCTCAAAACTTGGTCAAGGGTCAACATGCCCCCAACACTCACCTGTGACTCGTCCCGAGTCACTATGATCTGACTAGTCTTTCTTCAAAATCCTCGAGCTTGGCTCAATCTGCTTCGACTTATTGCTGTGCTACGACCTCCTGTTCAGTGAAATCTTGTATGACTGCTTCGTTGACAGATCCTTCAAGGCACTGCTCAACTGCAGTGACAACGTGCTCTAGTTCTATTCTTCAGCCTTCAATTTCTGTGAACAATTGGTAAGCCTCATCCTGTATAGGTTGGAGCCTATGAGTTACTCCCATAACTCTGCTCTGAAAAATATGGACTTGCTACTGGGCAGTGCATTTCTCTTGGGATCGTTTCATTCTTTCCACTACTGACACGGGCTTCAATTATGCCTGTATTGTCTCTGCTTGATACTTCACTTCCTTGAGATGTGACTCCAGTGCCTTCAATTTTAGATCCTCAGTGAGTTTTTCATATGTTTGGGCAATGTGATCACTTAGTTTCTTGCATATTAGGGCAAGGAATTTTATTCTTTCAACTGCGCTTTGAGCAGTTGCTTCCCTTTGGTCCCTTACATCTTGCGGGGTGTCAGGTACAGTGCAGAGCTCTAAATATGTTATTCATTGCTGTAGATGTTGGACAACTTCTGCGAGCTTCTCTACTTGATGTGTGAATTGGTATTCAGCCTGTAGCTCTAAGCCTGTCATAGAGTGGAGGGCTCTGTTTACTACTTCTTTTGCTTCGAGCTACTCTGTGAACAACTGCTCTTTGTCTTTCTGCATCTGTGCTTTCTTCGCTTCAAACTTGTCCTGCAGAGAAACCTTCTCTTGTTCTGGAATTTTGCGTTGTTCTACAATGTCGCCTTGTACTTGCTTCAAGGTCTGGGTGGCTTGTTCTACTTCTTCTTGTGTGTGACGAAGACGAGCTTCAATCGCATCAGCTAATCGACAGAGTTGGGCTGGCTCATCCCCCAATTTTGGTTCTCCTGATGATAGGGGCGCAGTGGAAACTGCACAACTGGACTGAAGGGCCTGCTGTACCCCTTAGAACTTGACCTTAAGTCTGTCATACATTTTCTCCTACTTACCTTCTTGTTTCTGCACAATTTCCAGCAAAGCATCATTGAGGGTTTCTATGATGAAGTATAAGTCATTAGTAGTAAGCACGGTCTTCATCTTGGTCACGATGGCTCTCGATTTCTTC
>SNQJ01S0013496.1:120534-141696 GCA_010110895.2 Picea sitchensis
TTTATCATAAGGAATGTGAGACCATGTTACACTACCAAATACACAAAAGTGGCTTACATATGGAATAATTTTGTTCCATGCTTCTTCTAGTGTTATATTTTTTAAATTCTTTATGTGAGTGCAATTTTTTAAAGCCTTGGTGTTATATTTTTTTAAGCCCATGTAATTTGCACAGTTGATGGCTTCTGCCCAACAATGAAGAATTACTCCCTTAGATTGGATCATACAATTAGCCATTTATTTTAATGTGCAATTATTACTCTTAGCAACACCATTTTGTTGTGGTGTATATGGAACAATGTGTTGCATTTGAATTCCCTGTTTAGTGCAATAAATTATAATTTTTTTATTCACATATTTTCCTCCATTATCTGTTCTTAAACTTTGAAGTTGATGTCCATATTATTTCTCTACAAGGGCTTTGTAGGCCAAAAACTTGTCAAAAAATTAACTCTTAAGTTTTAAGAAGTAAACCCAAGTACATATGGAGAAGTCATCAATCAAAGTTAAGAAATACTTGCACCTAGAGAAAGCGGAAAACAAAAATCACTATGAACAAGATGCAAAGGGTTCGAGGTGTTCCAAGAGGCATGTTTGTCAAAACTATCTCGATGATGTTTCTCGAGATCATAACCGACACAAACACCATCTCTCTAAGAAACAAGAGGAAGACTAGCCACCATGTGTTGATTACATACTTGTTGCAATGAGCGATAGTTTAGATGAACAAACTATTCATGCCAAATTTTTCTCAAGTCATCGCTATGAGCAACAAAAAATGATGGAAAATATGATGACCCAAAGTTATCAAGTTTTTACAACTTGGTAATATCATCAACAATTCTAGTTGCCAGGACATGCTTAGGATATTTTATATCCTTGATTACAACTTGGTGAGGTGAAAACTCTACGGTTTTACCTTCACTTGAATAAGTGATTTGATACATTGATAGAAGGTTGAAGGAAATTCTTGGAACACATAATACATAATTGAAATGACCATTATCTACTTGAACCATTCCAGACCCTACAACACTAAGAGACTTTTATCACCACCAAATAATTTGTTTGGTGTTACATTCATTTAGAGCAGAAAAAATGGCTTTATCTTTAGCCATATGAGAAGATTCTCCAGAATCAATAAGCCACTCATAAGAAAAAGAAGTAGAAGTTGCATTGAAGGAAAAACTAGAAGCAAAAAGTGCATGTCCATGAGAAGAAGAGGTAAAAGAAGACGAATAAATGTTGATGTTGTGTTTCTTCATTGTTGCTTCTAAGGCTTCCATATTTTTAAAAAATTTAGAATCCACATGAACATATCTCCCACAAAAGTTGCAATGCCTATCACTCTTATTATTTTTGGATTTTGTTCCTTTGTCACCATTATGAGTAGAAGTTAGTGGAGAGGGTTTGGGACCTTTTTTTTCCTTTTTGATGTGGCAAGGATGTTTCTTCTTTGGATTCCTGGATTTATCTTTCTGTTGGGACGCTAAGGATTTGCTGGATGTACCTGCAGTGTTGATCACGCCAAGTTGCATAAGCTTATATTTCTCTCGAATAAGCGAATAAAAAAATGACTCAAGAGAAGGTTCTTTATAAGCACTCCCTAGAGATTCTTTGGTGGCATAAAAAGTAGATACAGAGACAAAGTATGCACTACCAAGATTAGATAGAATAACATATATGCATCGGTCATCCTTCAGATCTATTTTACAGTCTTGACATAAAAGTCTAAGTGTTTTGAGCTTAGATAAATAATCTTCAATGAAAGGAAAATCATTGGGACTTAAATTCATTAACTGATTTTCAACTTGGTGGGCTTGAATAATAATGTGTTTTCCAAACACAACTTGAATCTTTTCCCAAGCTTCATGGGGGTCATCAATTCCTTGAAGGTGAAACCTTAAATTAGGAGAGATGGACATTTTTATTAGTCCACATGCTTCATCATTCTTATTTCCCATTTGAATTTCTTTTCGACATTGTGTTCTTGTTATTTTCCCAAGGTAATTTGGTCTTTTACTTCTTAGTGCATCCTCCATATGGGATTTCTATGCGAAGTTGCTGGTACTGGTAAGAAAAATATCACTAGGAGAAGACATATTAAAATAGGCAGAGAATATAAATTTAAAATCTAAAACTGATGATCTTGATGGAAATATTTCAAAAAATCAGGTCGTTTAAAAAAAACGACACTGAAAACAAACTTCAGATGTGAAATTTATGCCCTTTTTAAGAAAAAGGAATAAACAGTAATCAAAGAACCATGTGGAAGGTAGAGGTTGGTCCACGTGGTAATGCCCCTCCTTCTCCAACTTTTCCTATAAATTCACTTTCACAAATAAGTTATTTATGAAGCGACCTACTTTTATAGAATAAGTGAGAATCACTTTTACAATGAAGTTACTTTGTACATTAAAGTTGCATGAAAAAAGTAACCTAAAAGAAAATATAAAAAATATACTTGAACTCAATACCTCTGATTAAATAAAGCAACTTTCAACCAAATGAGATAGTGCAAAACAAATTATATTTGTAAATGAGGAGGATGGGGGTGTTGTTGTTATTGAAGCTCTGCCTCAAGGTGCGTGCTAAAAAAAACTTCTTTTCATGTGTTCACACAAAAAAATTCTCTTCTTGACAACAACAAAGGGGTTAGATCTTTGTTAGCTTACTCGAAAAAATGCAACTTTTCTCCTGTTTTTTATTTGCCGAGATCACATAGAGTGCATGGAAAAGAGAATACATAGACAAGAAAACACTTTCTGTGATGTTTATGATTTGCCGAGATTACAAAAAGTGCAGGGAAAAGAGCATACACAGATAAAAAAACAACAAAACAGAAAACTGAAATATTATCTCTCTATATATTTTTAAAAAGGGTGTATTCAAGATTTACACTTCCATATCTCACTGAAATGGTCATATATTGGGAAAACTAAAACCTTTTCGAGTGAAATGAAACACGTTTCTAACTGAAATGAGTGCTCTAGACACAATGGAACAATCATATTGAACCAAAAATGTATGGGAATAGTAGAAACCAAAGATGCGGAAACACGACTTCAATATATCGATTTACAACGAGAGAGGGTCTTCAAACGTGCTCTGATACCATGTTAAAAAACATAGGGTATTCAAATAGAGGATGAAGACCTTTAATAACCATTCACACAAATAGATCAAAGATCAACACACTGATGTTTTTACGTGGTAAAACCCCAATGTGGGGAAGCATCCACAACCCTAACCAACATGGCCACTTGAGGTAATTTATTAATTCAAAAGAAAAATATTGCAAGAGAGTTTCTCACAATAGATCATCGGAAAATGAACCTCCATGCTCTTTAAATATATATTATGGACCAATCATGTGTTAATCCATGGATTAATCTAGCCATTAAGATTGAGGATGATCCAAGCTGTTAGATCACTCTATGTCTAGAACATATTGTGACCGTTAAATTACATAACTAAAAATGCATACTAATGCATACTTAAGAAACAAACTTTAACTTAATGACACATTATACCAATTTGATATTAAGGAACTCCTAAGTGTCTAAATATCCTAATATATTTTCTTCATGCGATACAACATGTCTCGCATGAAGACAATCTTCATGCGATATAGTGAAGGCACTCAAAGAGATGAGGAAAATGCGATAAAAGACTTAAAGGGTTTTCAAAGGGCTTGGCTTCGATGCATGCAGAGAAAAATTTATGTTTAGATGTAGTGTATCACATGAAGTTAACTTTCGTGATATACACTGCACTCTCAAATTTTTTCTAGATGCATGAAACAAGAAGGTTGATGACCGTTGGTTGTTTCATGTAGGAAAATTTTCTATGGTGCGACGTATTGTGCCACAAATTTCTTGGGTGCAATATGTCATTTTTCCAAAATTTTTCAAGGATGCGACAAAGGGAAGAAAGATGAAGAGAAGGGAAGGAAGAGTGGAGAGATAAAAGTGTATCATGACAAACAAAAATTTCATGTGATGCGATGTATCGCATGAAGATAAAATTTGTGCGATACACCACATGCATCAAAAAATTTAAGTGATGCGATGAATTATGTAAGAAGGATATGTTTCACAAGAAAAACAAGTTTTGATGAGTGCGATAACGTATTGCATGAAAACCGATGTTTTAATGATGCAATAACTTAATGAATGATATAAACTTTGTATCCTCATGCTTCACAAGTGGGACCATGTGGATGTACCCTCCTGCTTCCAAATCCAAATTTAAGTCTCTTGTCCATATACCAACCTGATCTACTACCTTTCCACGACTAATAAACAAAACCTTCCACCCCCCTCCAAGATTTCCAAATACTCCTAAAGATGAAGGACACAAAAATATGGAAATTATGAGGAGAAGAAATGATATTGCATAAACTGAACTATCCCCTTACTTTTCCAACATGTTGGGATAAAATCAATATGCTCCTTACCAAAACCTTCTAAGGGGATGATCCCTCTAGACATATAGCCACCCATTTAACTACCAAAATGTTTCCTTGGATTACCACATCAATTAGCCCAAGGTCCCCCTTGTCCTTGGGCATAATACATGCAACCCAAGGGACCATGGGAAGACCACAAGACCCACCATACTTTCCCACAAGTACAAGCACACAATCTATTCAATTGATGAAACTGTGTCCTGTTGGGAATCCAACAAGACACATAATAGATATGGGAGGCCTAGAGAATCCTTCTCACCACCATCAAATTTGTAGCAAGAGGATGATCCTTGCACTACCAAAAAATTAACTTATGCTATAATCTTTCTAGGCACCAATCCCACATAGAAATCAGTGAATGTTCCACCCCAAATGGTATACCAAGATACCACACAATAACCCTTGGTTGGAAAAACTTCCAATTATATGGAAACCACGTGGGATAATCCTCAAGAACAACTAGCTAGTAGTCCATTTTGTGATCACTAATAATCACCCCTAAAGCCTCACAAAAAATTACAAGACAATATCAGGAAACATAAAATCATTTTTAACCATATCCCCCCCCCCCCATGTACAAAAAAACCTTTGAGCTGACCTTGAAGACTATCTTCCTCCAACAGATAACCAAGAGCATCAACTGTCAACACATAGAGATAAGAGACCGAAGGACACCCTTGTTCAATAGACCTATGGAGATGGATGCAGGGGGAGAAAACATTGTTCACTGAAACAAAAGTAGAGGCATGTATAAACAAGGTGTTAATCATACTAACATAATGCTGGCGAAATGAAAGGAAATTTAACATATCAATGATAAATGTCCAGTCAATATGATCATAAGATTTGTCAAAATTGATTTTTAGGAAGAGTGGTTGCTGACCAAAATCCTTTTCCCACTCCATGGTCTCCCAAGTTGACAAGAGTGTATCCAAAATAATCATCACTGTACAAATGATATTTTCTCTTAGTGAACATTCTTTTGGGCGACATCTCAGACTCTCCTGGATAAATCCTTGGCCATAATTTTATAAGAAACACTCAATAAAGTTATTGGCTACCACCCACCAATAGAATATCTAACAGAATTCTTTGGAATAAACTTGATTAGTCCTTGATTAAGTGTTTCTGAAAGGATCCCCATGGAAAATAACTCATTAGAAATATTGCAAAAAATATTCCCCCATCGTGTTCCATATCTCCTTGTACAATTCACAAGGGAGACCATCAATACCTAGAGACTTCCCAATTTGCATTGAAGAGAGGGCAACAAGAAACTGATATTTCATAAAATATTTTTCCAATCTATCCCAATCTCCAATTGAGACTTTGTGAGGAACCAATCTATAGCAAGCATCCCTAGCAACCCCGCTAAACATACCTTGTATCTTAGTTGGGTTCTCCTCAAGAGTTCCATCCTCTCCGCATAGACCAAGAACCCCATCAATCACCACTTTCTTCTTCAAGAAGTTGAAGAAGAACTTAAATCCATCGTAGCCCTCTTGGATCTATTAAAAAATGAGCTAGATAACTAAATGAGGAAACCCTAGATAGGGTTGAGTCATATAACTAAGCTCAAAGAAAGATATTCACAATAACACCATATGATATTATCAATGAATATCTGGTGCATATATTACAAATGTGTTTACTTCCTTATACATCAATGTTCATTAAGAAAACCATTTCCACTTATGAATGTATAATAGATTGCTTTACATAAAAAGTGAACATTAACATATTCTAAAGTCATAAAGTGACTTTATTACATAATAATCCTTATATATAATATCCCCCATAAGGTGTAAAATGTTGAAATCAAATACATATACTGAATGTAAAACACATAAAGTAAACACTAAACATCAATAACATCCTTTAGAAGCTTCTTCTTTGAACACAGTTCCTAGATGAATTTGAGCTCCATCAAGCTGCCTCGTAACTCTTGTAAATGTGTAGTTGTTGAGTTGAATTCCTGAGTTCATGGATTCCACCTCCTCAAACTCGTAAATCACGAATCCCCCGAAATCAATTACTGGAAAAAAATCCACATGCATGTCGCGTAACCTCACTAGTAGAATGCAATCCACATGCATGTCTCTCCAACTAATGAGGGATATTTCCCTATATCCACAAATTTTGAACTAACTAGACAACAATCCATTTTGAGCTATTAACTGATCTCTTTCCATCTTCAAAGCGCGGGCTTCCTAAAATGCACAAAATCCCTTTTCTTTAGTAGATTCTTCACCATTGTCAACATCTGGTGGATCTTCAATCATGGCTACACTCGCTATATTTTGTCTATCTTTGACCTTTCCCTTAAGAACATCATTGGATTGTTGTCTACAATTCCAAGTTGTATGAACCAAATTCTTGCAATAGTGGCATTCTATTTCCTCTTTTTCTTTTGTTGATATATTGTGCTTGTTTCTTGCATAGAATGCAAGTTTCGGTTGGCTATCACCTTCAATGGTTCTCTTTTCTTCTACTAACAATGTTGTAATCATTTCATCCAGACCTTTTGAAGGTAGCTGACTTAGGGTAAATATTGTTGATGTTATGATAGTCGTGAGAAGTATTAACCTCTACGTGTAACCTTTGACGAGACTAGAATCTTCCGGGAAGTAAGAGAAACCCTAAACAATTGGTTAAGAACCCTAGAAGACAAGTCAACTCAAGAGAATATTTTATATTAATTTATTAACCTCCAGGAAGAGAAGTTGGCCCAGTTAGGTGACTTGGAGAACTATAAATAGAGGGTGCTTGAGTTCATTTATCTCACTCACTCTCACGACTTCATAAGGACTAGTGGTGCACATGACTGGAGGAGAGCTATAGCTGTAGGAGTAGTAACTTGGTCTTTGGTTTATGGTTTGGAATTTTTGCTTGGTACGATAGCTTTGGAGAGAGGTACGCTATATTGGTTGGCTATTTGTTCTACTATTTGCTTCCGAAATTATTCTAGCTGTCAAGGTTAAGGTGATTGGGGGTGGCCTTGTGCCTATGGTTGGGTGACAATATATAGATATTGTCTATGGTGAAACAATCACACCTATTATTTTAATAGGTTATGGGCCCACACTATCTTCAGACAATCTAACCACCGGAAGGTAGATTGGGAGGTTATTTTCTCATTGCAGTTGCAGTTGCAGTCATAGTTTTTCTGCAACAACAAAAACCTAACCCTTTTGTTGAGGCACCTTAAGTGAAGCACTTGACCTAATTCCTAGATATCCTAGTTCACCCTAGCTAAACACTCCCTGGTACTCTCAACAATCCAAGACGTCAAGTTTGAGTTTTTGGTCAAAGTCAAAGTCAACACATCCATGACTTAGTCTATGAAGTCAGAAAAAAAGTTAGAAGGGGCTTCAAACTTTAGAGCATGGAAGACAAGGATTGACCTCATCCTTTCCAAGAATAAAGTTCTAGATATCGTGAAAGGAAATATCATGGAACTACAGTTTGAAGTAGGAAAAGAGAAGGAACCTCAGAACATTGCAACACTAGAGAAGTTCAAGGATAATGACATTAATGCTATGAGTATCATAGTGACTTTGTAAAGGATCACTTGATACCCTACATCTCTCATCTTGACTCATCCAAGAAGATGTACGATGCCCTAACTAACCTTTTCCCATTCAGAAATATTGGACAAGTGATGAGTCTGAAGAATGAACTCCATGACAAAAATATGACAAAGGATGACACCATAGCTTCATACTTTATGAATATTTCTCAGTTTAAATATCAATTACAAGCTATTGGACAAGCCATTCCAGAAAAGGAAGTTGTGAACATAACACTCAATGGTATTTCGAGATCATGGGATGCATTTGCTGCAAGAATGAATACAAGGAAGGAGTTCCCAACGTTAGAATAAATTTGGATCTATTGTGCACAATAAGAGACAAGGTTAAACTCCAAGGGAAAACCTCACAAGGAAGAATATGCTCAAGCCTTTGCAACAAAGTTCAAAAGACATGGAGGTAAGAAAAGATCTGATTCAAGAAAGAAGTTCAAGAGAGATGTGTCAAAGGTACAATGCTTTGAATTCCATGATTATGGACACTACAAGAGGAATTTTCCTAAGCTAACAAAGAAGAGAAAAGAGAGACATTACACATCAGCTTCCAATGATGAAGAACCTTCAAAGAAGACAAAGCATGCTGAAAGATATTTCTTCTATTATTCATCTATTATTGGAACCATTGAAGATGACATGTGGCTAATCAATAATGGAGCTTCAAGGCATATGACAGGTGACCATAAGAATTTCTCATGCATGAAGGAAAATGAGACACCTCATAAAGTGGACCTTGGAGACAAAAACTCTTATGCAGTCAAGGGAATTGGACAAGTTACTATCAATATGGAATCAAGTAACTCTATCTATATTAGTAATGATTTATATGTTCCTGGTTTGAAAAATAATCTAGTATCTATTTATTGTTTGGAAGAGAAAGGAGATAGATTATCTTTTTTAGATGGAAAAGTTCTTGTATGGTCTAAATATTCAAAGATAGAAGATGTTAGAGTCATTGGAATTCATGAAGGAAGATTTTATAAACTCCTAGGTCATAATAATCAAGATCTAGAACATGATGAAATCAACCCTAGTGAGTTATGACATAGAAGGTATGATCACCTTCATTATCAATCCTTTCCATCCCTAAAAAATATGGTTGTAGGCATACCAAAATTACAATCAGTACATGAAGGTGTGTGTAGAGGATGTGCACTTGGGAAGACTATTAAGAAATTGTTCCCAAGAAGTGAGAATAGATCCAATGGGATCTTAGACCTAATACATTTAGATGTATGCGGTCCTATGCCAGTGAAGTCTCTAGGAGGATCTCTTTACTATGTGATGTTCATAGATGACTTCTCAAGAAAGACGTGGTTCTACTTATTAAAGACTAAGGATGAAGTGTTTAGAAAACTTCAAGAATTCAAAGATGAAGTAGAGAATATAACAGATAAGAAGATTAAGATAATAAGAACCGACAATGGAGGAGAATACACCTCCAAGGATCTTGTTTCCTTTTGTAAAGAAGTTGGGATTAGGAGGGAGCTTATTGTTCCTCATAATCCTCAAAATAATGGTGTGGCTGAAAGGAAGAACAAAACTATTGAAGAATCAGTTAAGGAAATGATGAATGACCAAAATTTATCCATGTTCCTATGGGGAGAAACAACTATGACGACTATTTATATTCAGAATATAAGTCCACATGGAATATTGAAGAACATGACTCTAGAAGAATCCTTCTCTGGAAAGAAGTCAAGTGTTGAAAATTTGAGAATATTTGGATGCCCTGTCTATATTCATGTTCCCAAGTATAAAAGAAAGAAGTTATAACATTTAGGAAAGAAAGGTATATTCGCTGGATATAGTGAATCATCAAAATCATATAAAATTTATGTCAGGTCAATAAAAGGTTGAAATCATCAGAGACGTAACTTTTGATGAAAGGATTGCATTTAAGAAATCTATAGAAGACTCCATAGAATCCAACAAAGAAGAGGAACATGAAGATACCAAATAAGAAAGTACATGCTCTCCAAAACACTCCAGTGAAGAACAAGAACCACCACATGAACATGTGGAACTAGTTATTGCACCTAATACTAGAAAGAGACCAACATGACTTGAATACACCTTTCAAGAAGAAGAAAATCATAAATCTCCCAGTGGAATCTTCATACAAAGTAAGAAAACCAAAAGGTTTTCCAGTTATGTAGCACTCATGACAAGTATTGTCAATGAAGAACCTTCCACCTTTGAGGAAGCTGTCAAACAAAAAGAGTGGAAGGAGGCCATGATAGAGGAATACCAATCTATTATGAAAAATGATGTATGGGAAGTTATGCCTAGACATAAAGAGAAGTTTGTAGTCACTTCAAAGTGGGTTTATAAGATAAATCAAGTTGTGGATGTAAGTACTGACAAATACGAGGTGAGATTTGTGGCTAGAGGTTTCTCTCAGTAGGAGGGAGAATATTATGATGAAATGTTTGCTCCAGTTTCCATATATACATCTATTAGAGACATCATATCTCTAGCAACATCAATGGGTTGGAGTTTACATCAGATGGATGTAAATATTTCCTTTATCAATGGAGTGATTGAGGAATACTTATACATAGAGAAACCTCAAGGTTTTGAGGTACATCCAAAAGAAACCCATGTGTGCAGATTGAAGAAGGCCTTGTATGGACTCAAACAAACACCAAGAGTTTGGTATGTAGGTATTGATAGCTACTTGACATGACTTGGATTTTCCAAGAGTCATGCCGATCCAAGTCTATATTAAAAAGTTGTGAATAATTCACTTATGATTCTACTGTTATATGTTGATGATTTTCTCCTAACATGTGCAAAGCCTCTCATTATTCAGTGTAAGAAGGAGCTATCCAATGAATTTGATATGAAGGATATTGGTCTCATGCAATAATACTTGGGAATAGAAGTATGGAAAAGGCGTGGTGAAGTATTCCTAGGACGAGGGAAGTATGTTGTAAAGATCCTTCAAAAGTCTGGGATGAAGGATTGCAAATCCATGGAAAATTCCATGGTAACATATTTGAGGAAGTTGAGATACTTTGATTATGATCCAGTAGACTCATCCCTGTACCGATAATTGATTGGCTCCTTGATGTATTTGGTGAATATTAGGCCAAAAATTTTCTTTGCTGTGAACTTGTTGAGCTATTTCCAGGTGGAACCTAGGCAAGAGCATTGGATAGTTGCCAAGCATATCTTGAGATATCTTCGTGGGATGATAACTTATGGTTTGAGATATGCCTCAAACAATGATGTACAACTGCATGGATTTAATGATTTCGATTGGGAAGGGAGTTTAGATAACAAAAAGAGTACTTATAGTATGTGTTTCAGTATGGGATCTACTATGATATCATGGGATAACATAAAACAAAATTTTGTTGCACTCAACACTATATAAACAAAGTATATTGCAGCTTGTGATTCTTTAATGGAAGCAGTGTGGTTCCGTAAGATAATTTCTAGACTGCTTGATCAGGTGCTGGATTCAACCGTGATATATTGTGATAACCAGAGCTATGTAAATCTCTCAAAGAACCCGATGTTCCATGATAGGTCAAAGCACATTGAGATCAACTACTATTTTCTCCGTGATAAAGTCCGGAGGGGAGAAGTGGTTCTCCAGTATATCTCCACTGATGAGCAGACTGTAGATATTTTGATGAAGCCTTTGTCCAAGATAAAGTTTTCATACTTGAGGGACAAGATGGGGCCCATGGAGATTGCTCCCTTGGTTGAAAGGGAGGAGATGACTTCCTCGGTTGGGACGAAACATTGATATGTGGCATCATGGACTGTCAGTGAGCTTCATATCTGTATCATGCTATTACAACTTAGAGATGGTCATACATATTAGAGATGATTTTTGCATCATGCTAGATACAATCATGCTAGTACAACTCAGATATGATACATCATGGTTGGAGTTGTTGATATAGTAGTTCGAGGAGCATCGTGCTAGAACAACTTAGATGTGGACATACAACTTAGATATGATGTATTGACATCATGCTAGTTATGTTTATTCTAGTACAGTTTATAGACGATGCTGGTGAGCCACATCATGCTAGATATGGCCATGTGAGTACAACTTAGATATTACATACAACTTAGATATGATGTATTGACATCATGCTAGTACAATTTAGAGATGCCCATACAACTTAGAGATGATGCAGGGGGATCATTTAATGTTAGATATGATAATGCAAGTACAACTTAGATGTGACATACAACTTAAATATGATGCATTGGCATCATGCTAGATATGTCATGCTATTATGACTTAGAGATGATCATACAACTTAGAGGTGACACAGTGAGGCACTGATATACATCATGTGAGTACAAATTAGAGGTGGCATACAACTTAGATATGATGGATTGGAATCATGCTAGATATTTCATGCTAGTAGGGCTTATAGATGATGTATATGATACTCTAGATCATGCCAGTACAACTTATATATGATGCATTCACATCATACTAGTACGAGTTAGAGGTGATGCAACTGATGACATTGTTGATACAAGATGATATCAAATGATATGATGCTATGGAGACTGTATGTCTCTGGACAGTATTTGTATGCTACTGTGGTGGATGTGTTCCACTGGTAGTGACTATGTGTCACTGGTTAGTAGCCGTATTCTACTAGGAGTGGTTGTGCACCACTAGATAGTAGTTGTATACTAATATGGATAGACACAATTGTGTTCTATTGGATCGAATTGTTCTGATTGCCATGGAGACCATCACTAGTGCTGGGGATGATTTCCATCTAGATGGATATTGATTATGGTGCTCATGTTTTGATCTGTGTGATCATGAGATAACTTGTGTGGCTATGTTGTTGCTACAAATTGAATAGTCTTTTTGTTCTCGAGACCATTTCCTTTAATACCTCCCTAGCTAGGAGGGAGTGTTGATGTTATGGTAGCTGCACGAGGTATTAACCTCTATGTGTAACCTTTGACGAGACTAGAATATTTCGGGAAGCAAGAGAAACCCTAAATGATTGGTTAAGAACCCTAGAAGACAAGTCGACTCAAGAGAATATTTTATATTAAGTTATTAACCTCCAGGAAGATAATTCAACCCAGTTAGATGACTTGGAGCACTATAAATAGAGGGTTCTTGTGCTCATTTGTCTCACTCACTCTCACGACTTCATAAGGACTAGTGGTGTGAATAACTAGAGGAGAGTTGCAATTGCTGCAGTAGTGACTTGGCCTTTGGTTTATGGTTTGGAATTTCTTCTTGGTACACTAGCTTTGGAGAGAGGTACACTATCTTGGTTGGCTATCTGTTATAGTGTTTGATTCCAAAATTATTCTAGATGTCAAGGTTAAGATGCTCGGGGGTGGCCTTGTGCCTATGGTTGGCTGAAAATATAGATATATTTCCTATGGTGAAACGAGCACACCTATTATTTTAACAAAGATAACACTATAATATTTAGGAGACAAATTGTTCAAGAGAATAGACTTAGAATCCTCCTCATCAACTATTTCCTTGAATTTTGCAAGATGTCTGATAATAGATATTATACTATTGACGTGACTTGACATGGTGGTTTCAGTTGGAATGTTAAATCTGAATAACAATAATTTCAGAGAAAATTCCACATTCATTTCTTGTGCTCGAAATAATTTGTTGATATTTTCCCAGATCTCTTTGGATGATTTGTCCAAATATATGTGATGTATCTTTGTATCTAAGAGGGAAAGGGAAATAATGACTTTTTCCTTATCATATCTACTCTCCCATTCTATCAACTTGTTCAGATATGCAGGTTCTGCCTTGGTTCCTTTGAAAATTCTCCAAAGGTTTTTGTTCATTAATTTAATATGGATATTCACTTTTCACGTATGGAAATTGAAACCCAAGTACTTCTCTAATGACATCTCCATGAATGATCATATATGATCTTTTTCACTGCTAAAAAATAATTACCGATGGATGCAAAGAAAGGTTACGCAAACTGAGCTGTATATACTGCAAATATGAGAGATATTGACTATAGATTTGAAATAAAACACTTGTTGCCTCTGTTGAGAAAATTAAGAATGATCTTGCATTAAATCACGACTAAAAAAAAACTTAGACCCGAGTGAACTCAATGCTAAACACTCTCAAATTGTGGCACTTTTTGGCTCTCAGATTATTGAAGTCACAAGAGTGGAAACCTTGTATTTCAAAGGCACGAGACTCTTGATATGACCTCCTGCTCCAATACAATATTACAAAATGAGCTAGATCACTAAATGAGGAAACCCTAGATATGGTTGAGGCACATAACTAAGTTCAAAGAAATATACTCACAATAACACCATATGATATTGCCAATGAATAACTGGTGCATCTATTACAAATGTATTTACCTCTTTGTATATCAATGTTCATTAAGAAAATCATTTCCACTTAAGAATTGGGATAGATTTCTTTACACAAAAAGTGAACATTAATATATTCTAAAGTCATAAAGTGAATTTATTACATAGGAAGATTTACATCTCTAATAGGATCCATTGCAGTGGGGCTCTGGCATGAGCCCCTCTAGCAATATACTTCTCCTCCTTGTGAACCACCATCTCAAACTGAGATGCATCCTCCTGGAGGGTGATGTTATGCAGGTCCTCCTCCGAGAGAATACAAACATCCTCTAATTGCTGCCATGTCTCTCAAAACTCTCTTCTACACAAGCCCATATCCTCATAAACTTCACAGTATGGTGAATGGTTTCTTCCCACCATAAAAACCAACCTTTGTACCCCTTAATATGAGGAATAAGATTCCAAACACTTTGCACCAAATCCTAGAAATATATAGACTCCAGGTGGGAAACATTAAGCTTGAACAAAGACAAAGTTTTGGAGTCCACCACATGCTCTACTAGGATAGAAATATGGGTAGGTGATTTGATCTCGTAGTTTCTATCAATGCATCAATTAGACACATATTCCTAGAAAAAGAGATATCATCCCTTAAGCCATAGATCTCATCCAGCCTAGCCTGAACTCTAGCAGAGCCCTGGTGAAATTTGGACCAAGTAAACCATCCACTATAGTTAACCCCTTTCTTCCCCCAATTGGGGTCTAACGATTGAAGAGATGATACACACTTAGACCAAGTCTACTTCTCTAAACCATTTATCACAAAACCAACCCCTCATTCCCTATTACCTTCCCATTCAACCATGTTAAAATATTCACCAGTTATCCACTCAACATATAGAAGAGAGGTCTCCATTCACATCCAAAGGTGAGTATGTGCAGAGCTAATGTTTGGGGCATACACAAAATAAAAACCCATCATTATCTCCTGAAATAACATAGTAATCCACACACAAAGATTACTCCAGTCACTTCCTGAAGCTGTAACACAAATCCACATATACGACAAAATGGATAACACCACCCCATATCCTCCTTGATCATGATATATGGCCTAGAAGTAACCATTAAAAACATAACTCATGTCACTACGAAGCTCAAATACAGATGATTTGACCTCCTACGAAAAACTAATTTTGGCTTAAATTTTTGAAGAACTCCTCGAACAACCTACTTTTTATATGTATTTGGGATCATCATCCCTCTAACATTCCATGGAAAATGAGAGAGATTCATTATACGAATAAGGGATTTTCCAAAGCGATGAACTTATTAGACATCGCTAAGGAAGGTTCCCCCCTCTAAGGTGAGTGGGTCACAACTTCCTTAAAAGACTTCACCTATGGGGATGGGCTCATAGTATTATAATGCTTGTAAAAAATTGTAGGAGATGAAGGCCCCTTATGCTTGTTATATTTAACCTTCCACCCCTCATCCACCTCCATATTCTGAATAGGAGCACTACCATTGGGTGAACTTGTCTGCATGGTATGGACCAACGGATTAACTAGAGGAACTCTAGATTTGCTGGGAATTGATTTTTGTATTAGGAATCTGATGCCTTTAGAAGTATCTTGAATCACTACTACCCATGCCTTAATTCCAAATCAAGGCCTCAAATGAGGGACATGCCCTCCCATAGGGGCCTTAGAGGTGCCCTCCTTAGAAAGTTGAACTAAACCAACTAAGAAAGTATAATGGACAATCTAGCCATTATAAATCTATTACATAAAATCAGTAAAGTGGATATAAAGCACATAATTTATAACCATAGACTGGAAAAAATAAAGGAAATTATATTACTATTTGCATAATACACATGACATAAAAGTGGTGAGTGTTGAGGAAAAGATATGAAATGATCTTACTCAAACATTTTTAGATCTTGCTTGGCTAAAGAAAGATAGACGAGAATATCACCCGATGTCTATAGCCTCAAAAATTGTTTTCTAATCCACAAGTATTGGTTACAAGGGCTTAGGCTGATTTTCTTATAAATAAAAGATTGCTAAAAAATTCAATATTTATGTAATTTTTTAGATATAACAGATGCAAAAGTAAATGTAGAGACATAAGCAAAAATACCAAGTCAATAATTAACACAGGTGAGACAGAAAGCAATCACTTATTTCATTCCAATTTATCAAAAGAATCATTCTCTTTACAAAATTCCCTAAGGAAGTTTGGACCAAAGTCAAACTTAGATGTCCCCGATGAAAACCATACAAAAGGACTTCTGACAGAAAGTAAAAAACTAAACTTTAAAAACTAGATCAACTTTCCATAGATTGCTGCCCACTCGACTCTGCACAATATCCTCTATCGGTCATGAAATTTAATTCACAAACATACAAGTATACAAAGAATATCAAAGATATATCAACACCTTTGAAAAACAAGTGTTTGAATGATGTAATGTAGCCTTGAATCTTGTTGTCTACAATATGACCCTGCTGTCATAAAAGAGAATTAGGCTTTCAATGAATTAAAGAATGAATGAAAAATGAACTATCTCAATAAAACTCAAGAGCAGACCTTAATATGCTTTCTCCTTCTATTCTCCTCTTGTTACTCCTTCTCTTTTTTCCTTTAAGCAATTAAAATTAGTTGAAGTAGTTAAAATACCTCTTTTGGTTAAGTTAATCAAAACTCAACTAACTTTTAGTTTAGGGGGAAAATTAATAAAATAATAATAAGGGTATTTAATAAATAATAACTAGTAGGTGGGACCCCTTGTGACTCCCTTTAGTTTCTTAACAAACATAAACACAACTAGTTAATCAATCAAACACATCCCTCCTTGTGGCTCCCATCATTACTCTCATAATTTTAAAAATTAATATCAATGATATTTGAAACCATATCCAAAAAAAATATAATATCCAACATATCCAAAAATAGTGTACTGACCAAAACTTCGCAGTCAACTGTTCTCAACAATCAATAAATAAAAAAACTCAAAAACCATATTTTCCACTTTGGGAGACAATCTTCCCTTTGTTGCTACTGTCTCCCCTTTATTTCTCTGAATTTTCCTTAGGCTGTGTGGAGCCTTTAGGCCTGATCTCACTGATAACATGAGATCAATCATCTCTCAAGTGCATGCGGGATGAAACAAATTTGGCAGAATCACTTGAGGGAGAGGAGGGAACAACATCAACTTTTCCTTTATCAGGTGCATGGTGGGCTTCAATTTTTAATCTCTTTCTTGCGTGGGAAGACTATATTGGTGAGTGTGCAGGGGATTTGTAATGTGCGAAAAAGTGAGAGAATGACAAGGAAATAACGAATACTGTTCATAAAAAAATCAAGTAATCATTAAACATAACTCTGTACTAAAATCAATACAAAAAATACTGTTGGGTATACGTTATATTCTTTTCTGGATCGGGACCGCATTTTTTGGGACCACATTATATTTAGGTGGTTTTTTAGCACATGGTTTCTTTGCCGATGGTTTTCTATTTCCAATTAAGGAATTAGGGTTTTGGACTAATCCAGGTCATTGGGTTAGGGTTTTGGATGTCGTTGGCTCCTATATGTATTTTGTATTGTAAACATTGTAACATAATGAATGAATATAGAATATGTTGGTTTTCCCGGTTTGGGTTTCCAGGGGAAAAATCTCTATGTAATGTTTGTATTTTCCATTGTATCTTTTCTGTTCTTTTATGAATATTTGTTTACAGTAGATATTGTACAAGGTTAGAATTTACAAATACCAACACCATATCAACAATTACTGTGTATCAAATTGTTCGCTGTTCCAAAATTTAAATTCCTCAAAACTTCTCAATTTAGAACAGTCTGTGAAATCATAATCATAATTGAAACAACTTTCCATTCAACAGTCCTGTTAAGACAATGCTTGGTCTCTAATTCCTTTCTTTCCCTTTAGGAATTTACAAAAAACACACAACATTGTGAAACCTCTGCATCACTATAACAATAACATCCCCTATCTACCAATTCAGGATCGACCAAAATTAAAATATACACAGGTCCCTTTCCAAATACGAACAAACTTCCAAACATGCCTGATTACATACATTCTTCATCATATCAACAAATAAGATTTTGCAACGAAACCACAGTCAAAATAAAACTCGAACCTCATCACTGTCGATGTAACCATTTACAATATGCACGATGATTCAATAATATATGCACAGTGAACATAACCAAATACACACATTCACCAATTCCATAATTTGATACAATCCCGATCGGGCCCAACGAAACACACATGTGTTCCCATTTTGCAATTAAGAAAACACTGTAAGAACACAATGAGTGGAAACATAACAAGAGGATAACAACCCTTGACTGTATATAATTACTCATTCCCAATCATAAATCTTCAACCAATTTAATCATAGAAAGACGAGATAGGGACTCAACAAAAAATTCCATAACCACTCCACTTGATAAACCAATATTTGACAACTAAGAGGATGCCCAAAGGGAGCAGAATAGTTGGGGATTTTAAAATCGGCCTCTGTCACAACAAATACAAGGAGACAATCAAGAGCGTGCTCATTCATCAATATCACAGAGAACTGGAGGTCCTCAGGGACATATCAACCACAAGAAAAAACCCTTTCGATACATAGACAATAGTAAGCCACATGATCTCCTCATAACTCCCAGTCCGGGCAATAGAACAACAGTTAGCCACAGAGGAAATCACAATGGGTAGGGTAGAAAAACCAATTCACATAGTGAATTTTACGTTTGCAGAGGAGAGGAAAATGTCAACTGAACTGTGACAATTACCAACAACACACAAAGATATAATCTTTGTCTATTTTCTTAAGAGCCGAACCATTTGAAAAAAATACCAATGAGGATGCATAACACCGAGGAATAGCTTATATCACTCCACAACCATACAATATATATATCAACGTTATGTCCACCCTAAGACCGATTCTTGAGATACTTTTGTGCCAAGACCATGAGAATGAGCCCACGACCATGAATCTAGTATAAAAACTACACAACAACCAAATGGCAGTTTGAACACGACTGGATAGGGTTACATTCATGACTGTGAGGAAGCAACTGGAAATAATACACAGAGTGAAACCCTCCACCATTAAAACACAGAGAAGTAATAACCAATTCACTTATTATCCACAGAGACCCACCACAATTTTAAACAACAAATAAACCAGTGAATGCACAACTCAACCAAAAACCAATTCTTTTGCTTGTAATCCGAACAATTACACAGTCATTCCAGAGATAAAAATCACACATTTACACAATTTCAATTATCATGAAAACACAAACCCAAGCATTACTAAGCGATTGTTTGTTCATAAACAGAGCATAATTCATGGATGGGGTGAAAAAGAACCATACCTGTAACAAAGAGCTTAAAAGGGCGAGTTGGCCAAGCATTTTCTTCCCAAGCTTGAAATGCGGAGCTTAACCACCAACAAACCGAAATGCAACAAAGAAAAATACTAGGGTGATGACCGATGGGGGGAGTATGGAGTGACGTGCATTTACTACATGTCACTTCCATCGCCTATCCTATTCAATTATGAAGTACAAGACAACCAACATTCACTAGTGCATTAAACCATGTAATCAATTTCCAAACCATTGAAATCTACGATGATATTCCTTTCCCAATGCACCACCCAAATCATTCACACGTTAACATTTGCCAAGCTCTTATGCCATACCATATGTATTGCAATGTTATATGCACCCAAAATAAATCAAATGAATATGACATAGTCACTAACAAACCATATAATAGTTAGGACTAACACTAAAATATTTTACCTTTTCATTTGCATATAATTCTTAACATAACTCAAACATAGATCCTTTCCTTTTATGAATTTTTTCATAAGTTTTTTTTCTTTGTTTTGGTTATGTTATTACTAAGATGTTTCTTGTGTGTATGTGGCCAGGTAGTAGATCACGATGATTTGTGACATGATTAAATCATAGAAACCGAAAATATATGCCCATAATAACATAAAAATAATGCTTTGAATTGCAGACACATCCCATAAAATGCATCATCCACATGTTACCATGTCAAAATGAAACAAAGACTGCATTTTCAACCATAGAGGACTGTGTAAGCAACGTCAAAACAACAACATAAAATATGTGATATGACTATCTTCGAGCCTCCAGTCTACAAGGGGGTCCCACCTACTAGTATTATATTATTAGCATAGTTTAAATAATAGGGATTTAACAATACTTCAGATGAAATTCCTCATTGCGATTTTAATCGTCAACAGTGAGGAACTTACCTGAGAGTGTTTAACTCAATTACTTACAACACAAACCAATGTGCTTCAAACTTGGATCCTTCTGGTGGAAAAAGAGTGTGGGGGATAACTCTCCACTCAACCAATCCCTTATCAAAAAAAACTGAGATCCCTTGAACCCTCAATCAACTACCTATGCCAATGTCAAATCCTTACTTCCCAAGAGTTTTTCCAGACCTAACCAACGATCCTTACATCCTTCTCCTCCTCCATCTATATAGAATTATTTTGTCCATCCATAAAGATAAAATTCATGCATAGGTTCCACTTACCAACATGTAGTTTCATTTTTCTTATCTTAAATTTTCTTAATTTAGTTTTCCATAATTTATATTTTCTTATTTTTTTACCATTTTATTCTATTAATAAAATAATTCTTTTTATTTATTTATTTTTAATCTTTTACTTTATTTATTATTTATTTA
>SNQJ01S0013496.1:141756-156695 GCA_010110895.2 Picea sitchensis
GAAGTTAACGTTAATTTTTTTTTTTTTTTTGACTGGGGAAATCAACAACTAGTCGGGCACGTACTCGCCTGACAAGTGATCGTATTATCTGACTGCTACCACTATAACTCCATGAATGCCAATGCATCCCCTCACGTGACACACAAGTCTAGTCAAGGGTTTCAAACCAATGACTTCACATAACAAAGTGCCTTAATAGTACACTCCATCACCGATTGTTCTACACCCCGAGGGATTACTGTTAATTATGTTATAGTTTTTATTTTTATTTTTTTTCCCAGTATAATACACAACAACCTATTGAGGACTAGTATAAATCCACCCAAGTGACCACAATAGACATCAAAATTCCACATCACAACACCGGGGAAGTGCATGTACTCTCTAGCTTTTCTTCCTGATTTTCAGAACTATGCTTAAATCCTACCAGTATATCAAGAGACCCAAGGCTCAAGACCTCATTTGGATCAATATTTACATACATTAGGAATCAAGATCAATACTCACATGATGTTGGCATTGCTTCACACTTGCACATGTCCTTCCTAACATTGGGGTGTTTAGACCCAGGGTTCATCCATAGTTGACCAACAAAACCCCCAGAGCATCGACATATCAATCCTCAGCCAAGGATGAGAAAGGTCTCACCTAAGGTGCATAGAGGATAAAAAATACCATAAGGTATTGTGTCATGGATGAAGGACTAAACAGACTAGGATCCATCTGGGATAGAATTCACACATTCCATATCCAACAACTTACTATGATTAACAAGTAAAACAATACACACTCATATCCAAATAACACATGATAGACACACAATAGATCAGAACTGCCGTATCTTTATTATTCATTTCATTCCATTCAACACAAACATATAGTAAACAAACTATACTCGATAAACAAAGAGTTGTGCATCTGTTTTGATATAATTCCCCATAAATACAACATATTGCGCAATGCACATCCTTTTTAGACCTGAAACATATGACATACTCAGACTTATATTCAGAAGCATTACAATACTACAAAAGGCTCAAAGTGAGCTCGATACCAAACAACTCAATGGATCTCATCTAACCATCTAACTCTATTTATGATGTTGCTGCTTCCTTTTATAGCTTTCTCTGTTCGGGATCTCTGTCTCTTTCTGCTCTGCTCCACTCGTTCTACCGACAAACTGCCTCACACGCTTCTGGAACCTTCATGTAGTCCATGTATCCTTATGGAATCAAGGTAATCTAAACTGCCTCTCCAAATCATCTTTTGTCAGCCCCACGATCCCTTGTGTTGATGGTCATAATCATTTGATAATATTTTCTGACAATTCATTTCTTGATTCCGACATGTGGCTTCTTGATTTCTGGCGCTACTGAAAAAAAATGGACCAATGCACATATTTCATATCTTGGACTTGGACTGCAATATCAAAAATTGATCTATCGCACACGCCTTTCCCTTCTCTATACATTTATCTTAAGCGTGCACAAAATAGGAATGGGCATGCACAAAACTTGGAATGAGCGCGTACAACTTCGTTTGTGTGCACACATGAAATCAACCCAAAAATTTGGGTGCCAACAAGACCTACCACTATTAATTGGCTTGTTCTCGAGCCAACTTCCATATGGAATTACTTCCTCAAGGGACGACTCAGTGCTTTTGAGTTCCTACATGAACTCCTTAAATTGATGCTCACGCTCATTAAAGTAACCTTGAAGATCTTGCGTAAGCTGAACAACTGCCTCAACTTCCACCACTGTGATCTGAGAAGATGTTAGCTATGTGTTTTTGTTTTTCTTAATGAAAGGGGCAACAACAAACTGCATGTCAAAGATCTTCGTAAACAAGACCAAGTCCTTATCGACTGTAGACGTGATCATCTCTGCAATACTCTGATGCTCAACATGAGCTCCACTAATCTCCTTTTTTCTTGCTGCAATTGCTAGCATCACAACAACTTACTCCCTGCGAGGCAAGGAACCCAAGTCATTTTTTTGTTGTGTGACCTCGGCCTTAGTTGCTCGAACCTTATCATGGATAGTAGTTCACTCTAGAGAATTCTATAAATGATCTCATAATTTAAAGGTTTGAGTGACCAACACAGAGAAATATTGTGAACTTTTGTAGCCCTCCTAGATGGTTTCTTCAGAAAGGGATATCTGCATCTGTAGTTCAATCACCTCGAACATTACCTATTGAATCCGTGCATGAAGTTTGATATTCTGATATTTCAAGACATGAAAGCTCTGAATGACCACTTTCATTTTCTGTAGGATCGAAAGTTCCTGTTGCACCTGTTCATGCTAGTAAACCTGGGAATAGGACTCGTTGATAACAATGACCATTTCGGTGTGATCAGAGAGTACCAATGCATATTGGCCCTGAGTTTCTGTATTTTCAAACTCTTCAACAATGTGTAAGTTCTATAAATTTTCTCAAGCCTCTTCAACGTTCTGATGTGCACAAGATTCCTATTGTAATTGGGATCTCGTGGCGACATGACTAGAAATTTCTTGTTCATAACGAAGGCATAGTTGGGCCTTCTCTCGGTTGATAGTTTGGTGGCATTCCGCTAGATCGTGGACCAAAGTAGTGATAAAGATCTAGATGTCAGTTGTAGGAACTTGTGACAAGTCCAGTTCTATCTTGGCCAAGGCTAAAGGGATCGATGTGAGCAGATCAACACTCAACACTCTGCGTTGACTGGCTCCCGGAACATCGATGACTTTATTAACTGAGACTGGAGATTTCGGTAGGGAGGGTAGAGAGAATTGTTGTCCCAGAATATCTATCTTCTTCATAATTTCATTTTGGGAGGCTTGTTGTCTTGTCAATTGTGCACAAACTTCCTTCATCATCGTGGTGACTTGCAGGTTTGAATGGGGGAACCTACATCTGCTTTATTTTGGGATGATGCATGCTGGCATTTGCTGGAACCCGACTGAGGTTTGGAGTGGGTTGAGGGAAATGTAGCTTCTTTTTCAATAGGGGTTGGATGTGGCAGAGATGAGTGATCTCATTCAAAACCAGAGTCAATGTTGATATGAGTTGCGACCTAAGTTTGGGAAGCATGCTCTTGCTTATTGGCTGCTACAGTGACTACGTCCAACCACTAGCACTTTGAATGTGTTCAACCGAGTTGGGAGACTCAAGAACCTTGGGCTTGTTTACTTTTTCATGTACAATAATCATGACCTTCCATTTTTCATGGAAAGTCTTTGTCCGTAGCTCAAATTCAGATTGCACCTCTGAGAAAGGAGGCTAGTACTTGGTCGACCAGTTTTCGACTCCCTCTATGATATCCCTCTCCGTAATACAGAGGGGAAGCACTGATTTAGTCTTGTTTATAACTGCATGGGGAAATATTACCACATTATTGAAAGTACATTTAAATTGAATATGATGCTCATACTTGTTGAAGATGTGGGCCCTAATGCAAACTTTCTCGGCATAAGCATTGATCAACTATGTGTACCATTGACGAAAGGATTTCTTGGAATTATGGAGCATGGTAAGAACTGGGGAGCAAGAAATGAGGAAGCAGTCTCCATGTCAATTTCAAAGCTAGGGGGTGGCCTCTATAATGAAATTCCTTACCCTCTGTCAATAAATGAAAGACACTTCCACACTAATCCTAGCAGAAGAGAATAAGAATTTAATCAAGAGTGCAAATGACACAAACAATCACACAATACACCGAGATTTTACCTTGGAAACCCTTAACCAGGAAAACCAACATTCCTTTGAGCGTTCTACTCTCTTGTTGTCTTATTCAATTAGAATAAAAGGTTACATGTGTAACCTTGGTCCACACCTAAGATGCAATCAACATCACACCCTCTTGCACAAGAAAGAACAACCCTATAGCCAATTAGGCCTACATATGCATGACCAACAACCTACACTTACACATGCATTAAAATGCAAAAGTAAATTCTACGATTACCTTACAAAACCAACGTTTACAACCTTACAACATGCCTCTTTATAGGATTTACAACAAGAAAACCCCTAAATATTGGCACCCAAATATGGTTACAGATCCATGCATATCATTGGCTACAAATCCTGTAATTCTCAGGATTTTGTTACAGTCGACTCCAAGTCGGGTTTACCAGTCGACCTTCATTCGATCTCTAGTTAGTCGTCTCACGCTCACACTTCAACCTCTTATTGGTTTACTTTCCATCGATATATTCGACTTCGAATTTACCTGGTCGAATCCCTTGACCTTCGACTTGCTATTGATCCACCTTGACTTTGACCTACTGTCGATCCACTTGGACTTCGACTTGCTATCGATCCACATCGAATTCGACCATCAATTGATTCACCTTGACTAGAATTTCAATAAAAATAATATAAAAACCCAACATTATCCCACTTGTTCTCTTCTTTGTTGAAACATGAGATTCCTAAAATTTCATTCACAGACCCAAGGAAACAATGCCCATTGCCTCTCTGCACCAATAGAACTTCACATCACTCACAGACTTGATCAACGAGTCTGCTATGTTTTGCAACATGTCTACTTTCTCTAGTAGCACCTTGTTACTTTCCACCATGTCTCTTACGAAATGGTATTGTACAACAATGTTCTTAGTCTTTGAATGATAATCAAGGTTCTTTTCCAAAAATATTGTGCTTTTACTATCACAACTTATCTTCATAACTCTCTACTCAAAACTGATTCCTGAACACAACCTTTGAATCCATACCTCTTATTTTCTTCCATGAGTGGTCGCCATGTATTCAACTTCTATTGTCGACAAGGATACAACCATCTGTTGGTTAATCCTCTAGATTATTGCTCCACTGAGCATCTTGAATACATATCCGTTGGTCAACCTCTGTCGATCCAGATATCCATCCATGTCGACATCAACAAATCCATGCACATCTAATTTACCATTTTCACCTCCAGGTTTTCCTTGGTATCATATAGCATAGTCGTTCGTGCCACACAAATACCTGAATACTCTCTTGACAACTGCCCAATGCTCCTTTCCAGGTGTTGACATGTACCTGCTCAACACTCCCACTTCATGGGTGATGTATGATCGAGTTCATACCATCGAACACATTAGACTACCAATCGAACTTGCATAAGGAACACATGCCATGTCCTCTATTTATTCCTGTGTCTTTGGAAATTGTTCAGCAGTAAGCCTTGCTCCCACATGAATTGACACCTTCGTTGGTTTGCAATCCTGCATATTGAATCATTTCAGAATTGTTTCAATATACTTCCTTTGATTCAACCATAGATTTATAGTGGCTCGATCTCTCTTAATCTCAATTCCCAGAATGAAGTTAGCTACACCAAGATCCTTCATGTCAAACTTGGAGGATAGCTACTTCTTCATCTCCTTTATTGCATCCATGTTGTTTCCAATCAACATGTCATCAACATACAAAGTTACATATGTGAAACAACCACCTTCTTCCTTGGAATATATGTAGTTATCAACTTTGCTTCCCACAAATCCAAAACTAAGGATCTATGTGTCAAAAGTTTGGTGCCACATCCTTGGCGATTTATTTAGACCATAAATGGATCTTTTGAGTTTTCACACCAACTCTTGCTTTCCCTTTACCACAAATCCTTCAGGATGTTTCATGTACATTTATTCTTTCAGGTCCCCATGTAGGAACACTATATTTACATCCATATATTCTATCTCCATATCAAATGCTACAACCAGAGACATTTGTACTCTAATGGAAGTCAATTTTTAAATAAGGGAAACAATCTCACTAAAGTAGACTCCCTTGACTTGGGAATATATTTTCGCTACCAATCAAGCTTTGAACTTCTTGACTTGTCTTATGACATTCATATTCTTCTTGAAAACCCACTTGCTACCGACAAGATTTATTCCACTAGGTAACTTGACTAAATCCCATGTCTCATTCTTGTACAAGGATTTCATCTCTTCGACCATGGATTCCTTCCATATTTTACCCTCTGCCGAGTCGACTGCTTCACCGACCAACTTGGGCTCATCATCTATGGTAGTTAACACAAATGCAAAATGAAAGTCGGGCGAACTATACCTTTCGACTGGTTTTCTTTCTCTTTATGACCTCCTTATCACCGGAGTCAATTGTTCCACCTCTTCATCAGATTTAGTCGACTCATATGAATCATATTATTCGTTCCTCAGTTCAAACTTCACCATATTAGATTTTTTCTCGATTTGAACAACTTCCTTGGGCTAGGAATTACCTCAAACTTCTTTGAAGACCACATCTTGACTGTACATTTTTCTCCTTGATGCAGGATCCCAGACCTTATATCCTTTCATCCCTTCTTTGTATCCGATGAAAATACATTTGACTTCCTTCTTGTCCATCTTTCTCCTCTTTTCCTTGGGGACATGCACGAATGCATCACAACCAAATACTTTGAGATGTGCCACCGAAGGATTCTTACTATACCATACCTCATTTGGATTCGTGTCGAATAGCACCAATGAAGCATACATATTCACCATATATCTTGTAGTCTCAACTGCCTTTGCCTAGAACTCTTGTGCGAGCCTAACACCACTGAGCATACTCCTTGTGTTATCCATCAATGTTCTGTTCATTCTCTCGACAACTCCATTTTGTTGTGGGGTATATGGTGTGGTATTTTTTCATGCTATTCCACACTGCTTATATAACTGATCAAATTAATTTCCACAAAATTCACCACCATTGTCAATTCTTATCACTTTAATCCTCTTCTATGTCTAGTTTTCCACAAGATCTTTAAACTCCTTAAATCTCTCGAAAGCCTATGCTTCTTTCTCAGGAAATATATCCATGTATTCCTAGAAAATCATCTACAAAGGAGACATAATACATGGATCCACCAAGTGAAGACACTGTAACCGGGCCAAACACATCACTATGCACCAGTTCTAGAACCCCATTTTCCCTTGTCGCTCCAGATGGAAACCTCACCTGACTTTGTTTCTCATATATGTAATGTTCACAAAAGTCAACTTCTAAACCACATTCAGGAAAACCTTTGACCATACCTTTTCATTGCATAGATTGAAGTCCTTTTTCTCCAATGTGTCCCATCCTCTCATTCCATAGCCTACTCGGGTCGATTTCATCATGTCTAGTCGAGTTGATTTGAACTAACTTAGTTTGAGTTGAGTCAAGTTGTGTCGACATCAAGTCATGTCGAGTCACATTTGATTCAATTTTAGGAGCAACGATGTTGTTGCATCCAATCAAGTCAACATTCCCTAACAACTTGTATAGGGTACCAATACAAACTCCTTTCATTAAGACCATCGCACCTTTGCAGACAACATACAAAGAAGATAGGAGAATTCCATTATTTTGTTTGCAGACAATAGACAAAGGAGAGGTGGTGAAAGGAGATAGTCTAACTACGTGAAGTAGTATCAGAAGCATAACTTTTCCTGTAGACAACAGGTGAAGGAGGAGGCAGAATACTAATGCTCTGTGTGAAGGGTTGTTTCAAATCTACAATAGTCAGCAGACAACCAGGTGAGTTGTAGGAGGAATTGGAGATTCTCTCGAATACAGAGTAAGCCACAAACTTGCCAGGAGTGTAAGAAGAAGGTGAAAATGGCTACTGAAGGCCATGCATGTATTCATAGAGAAGGCCACTAGTAGAAAATCAAGACATAGATGGATCTGGAGCTCATAGAGATTAGAGAAATAATGGAACAACTGATATTGAAGATGCAACAAGAGGCAAAGGTACACTGGAGGTACGAATGACTTCTGAACATGAAGGAAAAATGGCATGTTCAAAAGTTGTTAGCCAGAAAACAACAACAGATAGTAAGAAGGTGGTCGAGGCATGCTGAAAACCTTAGTGACACAGAGGAGGAGTTGTTTTGCATTTGTGATCCAAAAGTTGGACAAACCCTTAGTGATGAGGAATAGAGGTCAATAAAAGGTCTCATAAACTGCCATGAGGGTAGAGATGAATTTTCAAATTTCCAGGTGGGCAATGATATGAGATCAAGTGAGGATCTCATAGACTATCAAGAGGACAACAATGGAAATTCATATTTCCAGGTGGGAAATGAGATCATATCGGTTGATCTCATAGACTGCCAGGGGGGTAGAAGAGAAATCTTAGATTGCCAGGGAGGAAAGGGAGGTGATATGAGACTACCTAAGAATCTCATGAGCTCAAAAATGAGTTCATATCAGCAAAGAGTGTTGATAGATGAATATTCATGTGGGTTTGCAAACCATGTGAATGAAAATGATGACAAGTTAAATACTTCCACCATCAAGGAGGAAAATCAGAGGTGTATTCTGATCATTGGGGGGATCAAAACATTCCTTCCAAACAACCAAGAAGATGCCAGCATAAGTATTGCAGGTGTAATAATAGAAGGAAAACTAGCAGAAACTGACAAAGAGGAGGAGGAAATGGAGCAGATACCAAAGTATGCCCACATATTAGAAGGAGAAGAGCATTCAACAAAATTTCTCAAAATTTTCAGTTAGGAAGCTGAATAGGAGATGACTACAGCACTGGAGCCTGCAAAAGAAGGGGAAGAAAACATCATGGATTTTTATGGAGGAGAATACCAGCCAGGGGAGCAACTGGAGGAAGTTGGAATTGAACCAACACATTAGGAGCAACCATAAGCTAATCTATTAGAGGAGAAAGTTGAGCAACATCTCAATGATGAGACTGAAAAATTGGAGTCTGTAGTAGGGTGGAAATCTAGGACCACAGGATATGGAGAAAAGAACAAGGGGGATCAAGATTATCTACCCATCAATAAGGAATAATTGCATCAGAGAAGATTGCATAAGGAGAACCATCCATTGGAGCAGTTGGACAAGGTGATAGAGGAGATAAGGAGACTGATGTTGAGGTCAACACAAGAAGTTGTCAGCATGAGGAAGATGGACAGAGGAGGACCTGTAAGAGCAATAGGGAAGCAATAGAAGCAATATTAGCAACAACAACATCATAGCAGAGGAGAAGGAGGACAACTCCAAGGAGAAGTTTTGGATCCAGGAGGATTTCAACAAAGCTGGAGAGCTCATGAGAAACAACTCATGAATTTTTCACAGTAGTGAAGTATGATGCAGTAGAATCCTTCCACATCAGCAGATGTTCCAACAAGCCAACACATAGGCACCCATTGGGTAAAGGGAGAGGCACCGTCCCTCTCATTTTCAAATTTGAAATATGATCTTACAAGGATTAATGCTGTAAGGTTGAGTGAAAACCAAGACATGCCTTTGTACAAGAAGGAGATAAGGTCACCTTTAATGTTTGACAGTTTGATGGCTCTAGATTCAATTCAGACTAGATGGCCATTTATGAAACTTCAATGAAATAGATGAGGTTAGGTGAAGGAAAGGATAGGCCCGTAGAGCCCCTCTTTTGTAAAGAGATTTTTAGTATTGTTAAGGAAAATATATGAAATGATATTACTCAAGCATTTTCATATTCTGCTTGGCTAAAGAAAAATAGACAGGAATATCACCCTATGTTTATAGCCATCAAAATTAATATCCTAACTCACAAGTATTGATTACAAGTGCTTAGACTAGTCTTTTTATAAATAAAATCTTGTTGGAAAATTCATTATTTATATGATTTTTTGAATGTAATAGTTGCTGAAATAATTATAGAGACAGAAGTAAAGACATGAAGTCGATAATCAAGATAGATGAGACATAAAGCAATCCTTTATTTCATTCCAATTCATCAAAGAGTCATTCTCTTTACAAAATTTTGTGAAGAAGTTTTGGACCAAAGTCAAACTTAGACGCCCTCGATGAAACATACAAAAGGACCTCTGGCAGAAAATAAAAAACCAAACTCTAAAAGCTAGATCAACTTGCCACAGATTGCTTCCCACTCAACTCTGCACAATAGCCTTCGTCAGTCATGGAAACTAATTCACAAATAGACAAGTCTACACAGACTATCAAAGATAGATCAACACCTCTGAAAAACAAGTGTCTGAATGATGTAATTCAACCCCAAATCTTGTTGTCTACAATAAGACCCTGCTATCATAAAAAAGAATTAGGATTGTGATAAATTAAGGAATGAATGAAAAATGAACTATCTCAACACAAAATCAAAGATCAAACCTTAGTATGCTTCTCCTTCTATCTCCATATGTTCCTCCCTTTCCTTTTTCTTTTAAGAAAATTAGAATTGGTTTAAGTAGTTGAACTACTTCATTAGTTAAGTTAACTAAAACTCAACTAACTTTTTAATTAGGGGGAAAAGTAATAAATCATAATAAGGGTTTTAAATAAATAATAACTAGTAGGTGGGACCCCTTGTGACTCCCCTTTAGCTCTTAACAATCATAACATAACTAGTTAATTAAACAAAAACATCCATCCTTGTGACTCCCAACATCACATTCATGCTTGACCATTTATCTCAATGATATTTGAAATTATTTTCAAAAAATATATTACTCATATATCCAAAAAGAACATGTTGTCCAAAACTTCTGAAGTCAACTGTCATCAACAATAAATAAATAAAAACTTAAAATCCATATTTTCCAGTCTGTGAGGCAATCTTTCCCTTGTCGCTGCTATCACCCTTTATTTTCTCTAAATTTTCCTTAGGCTGTGTGGAGCCTTTAGGCCTAATCTTGCTAATCACATGAGAGCAGTCGTCCCTCAAATGCATGTGGGAGGACACATATTTATCAGAATCATTTGAAGGTGAAGAAGGGGTAGTAGTGTCTTTCCCTTTGTCAGGGGCATGGTGGGCCTCGGTTTTCAACCTTTTGCTTGAAAATCTCATTCCTGAATGCATAATTGATTATAAAATAGTTTATTTATCAACCATACATGACAACTCTTTTTAAAATATGAAATAAATTTTGACTCAACAACATATCAGACTCATGCAATCCAATCCATACAAATTGTTTAACTTTTGTGAATGAGGAGGGGGTGAACAAAGGTTCTAGGATATGTGAGGGGTTTGTATTGAGAAAAAAATGTTAAAATGAGGGGAAAAAGAACATGGTTACTTCCCACAGACAACAACAATCAACTGGAATGTAAACCAAAGAAACCATCACTGTAATCCATCCCTGTGATCTTAAACTATCACAATATCGAGCTCCTCTTAACTATAATTAATTTTAGGAACAGGGGGTGAGTAATGAATATGGGAAGGTGAGGGGATTGTAATTAGCGAAAAGTGAAAAAATGGTAGGGAGGAGAGCGGATATTGTTCATAAAATTAATTAAGTAATCCATAAAACCATTCTATATCAAACACAAAAGATCCAACACCAACCAAATAGTCACTATGATCAATTAAACAACTACTGTGTATAATTCAATCAATTCTCTGTATTAACTTGCTCATTGTTTGCAATTAAATCTTTAACACAGTGTCATCAAAACAAGACAATATGCCTTCCACAACAACTTGTAGAAGAGATATGTCTCTTCTCATTTTTCCCATTTAATATTTAAAGCAATTTCCAAATGAACACATAGTCACTTATTTCCACTCTGTTCAACATCAAAACATCAACCACTGTCCATGAATTATTTCCTCAATCAAACAAACACACAAAAATAGTGCCCGATTTCATTCCTCTAAACAATTTAATAATCAAATTGAAATGAAATCACACTGTTATAAAACCCATGCCCATCTTTGATGGTGTGACCGAACGATATCCATAAACATATGCACTAAACAACCAAGTTACGACTATCATGATTTTTAAATTGCAATAATCCCAATTTGTAATTAAAACACACAGTAACAACAACCATCAATTCAACTTAAACATGTTGTAGGAATCCCACACATACCAATGCATCACACACGAAGCATCGATGTGATTTAATCAATTATAAACTAATGCTGGGTTAACAATTCAATAATTACAATATAAGAGACAATGATTGTGTATTCAATCCCATTTCTCAAATCAACTAATTAACCATGATGAGCTATCGATTCGACTGTTATAATAACCAATGCAGTCACTAAATACCAATAACCAAAACCACTATCAACATAATCAACAGAGACGAGCCAAAAATTGACCACTGTCGAAAAAACCCCGCCAACTCATAACAATCAACAATATACCTGAAATGATATAACGAGCTCCATTTACTAAAACCGAGCTTTGAGTAATCAAGGGTTCACTCTGTGGACCAACACAGGGAGACTGGAGTCGACCCCCAACAATGGGTGAGAATCTCCGAGACCATACGACTGACACATATGCCATACCACCAATAAATTCACAGACATGGTGAAAGTTAGCAGAGACTATAAACAAAAGGAGCCAAGGCTTCATTTTTGTCCGTAATAACACCGAGAACACATAGGGTATATGTTGGAAATATAACTGAGAGGGGGGGTGAATCAATTATGTATATAAGCTTGAAACTTTTTCCCTTTTTTGATTCTTTCTAGATTATTATTTAATGTGTTGCTGATAACTTAACATGCATAGATATACAATGATCAATCACACAGAATACAAAGAGACATTGATTTTCCTGAGGAAACCCATAAGGGTGGAAACCTCTTCTTCTTAGGATGTCAATTAAACTCCAAATTTCATGTACATCATAGTCTTTGAGATCCAACTCAAATATGAGGCTACAACCTCTGATAGCAAGCTACAACTTGCAGATAGCACCAACTCTCAGATTTCTCTAAAATCAACTAGATGGAAGCACCAACTCCCAGGTTTCTCTAGCACCCACTAGATGGAAGCACCAACTCCCAGAATATCTTTTAGCACCAACTAGAATTTAGAGGGTTGCAATCCTCCCTACAACCACCCTACCACCCTGATTGAATCTTACAAAATTTACTTACTTTCTTTGTCTTTGATATGGTCTGTTACAACTCCCCGTCTCCTCTGCCTTCTTCAACTTCTATGCATTGTTCTGCTTCTACTTCAATTTGTTTCTATGCTCCACTCTCTTTTCTTTTTGTGCTCAACACCAATATTTTTCAACTTCTCTTCTGCCTTTTATAATATGTGCTGCCTCTGCATACTCTTTACTGCACCACGAATCTCCCCTTCAGATTATGCACCGTGTCTCATCCTGCCCACATGCATCACTCTAGAAAAAACACACTTTCTTTTATGTCCTACATGTCTTTCTCACCTCGAGTCCTCTGCCTAATCATCATACAAACTCTTCATCTTCCCTGGAAATTATACTAAATATGTTCATCATTAGTGTGAATTATCCTAAGATTCTCTGGCTTCTCTCGCAGTCGTAACTCTTTGTATTCTTTGGTAGTTACAGTCAGTCATTTTTGGCTTCTTTGGCTTCCAAGCCCCTTCCTTCAAGTGACCATCGACGGTGACCAAATTCCTATTCATAAGTCTCTTCTCGATATCGGTCTAGTGAATGATAGCTCCATTTATCGATATGATCTTGGGAGAATATCTCATGTGACCACACGATTGTGGGCGCGTCCAAAGGCGGTTTGAGGGAAACCCACTTTTCACCCCTTAATTCACTACAGAGCTTCATATGTCCTTTCTCCAAAACCGTGGTTTTGATTGCTGCTTGCCTTCAACATTTTAAAGTTTGCACACCTTCAATCCCCGCAATGGGACGGGACCGTTGATCTCACGATATTTACGGTGATCCTAAATAGAGGGTTCAGATCTATCTTCTCAAGTATGCAGATCATATCTAGCCTTCCTAAATCAACGACTGTGATTTACTTCGTGATATGGGCTCCGAGAGTTTCAAATATCAAACCCTTCTTTTCTCCATACGCCAATCTTCTGGAGTTGATGATCCATTGACGTGTGTCCCTCTTAGATTAACGGTGGAGATCTCCTTCGGGTCTATGGACTTTGGAGATTTCAACTCTCAATTTTAACTTTATCTCTATCACTTTTTTCCGGAGTTGACAATCCATTGACGTGTGTCCCTCTCAGATCAATGGTCAAGATATCCTTCGGGTCTCCAGACTTCAGAGATTTCAAATGTCAACATCACTTCCTTCACTTTCTCTCGGAGTGTTTTTCCTGAACTGCACAGATTTCTTCCACGCATCCTTCTGGAAACCGACGATCTGTATCTTCTTTGGCCCTCAGGTCTTCGATGATCTCGTTTCCTTCCCAACCACAAACTCTAGAAGTGATTCACTCCAGAGTTTTGGATTGTGTGCCACCTATCAGTCTTGACAATGGACGATCCCTACTTACTTCGAGACTTTGACAAGTCGTTGCTCCATTTTCCTCCAGAGTGATCATCTTTTGAGTAAGTCATAAGTGGTGGATAACGATTGATGTCGGTTAACACTTCCACTTACACTATCCTTCCACTAAACTAGATCAACGGTTGAGAATGCACCCAACGTGATCTTCAGATCAAACGACTGAGAGCAACTTCAAACCTTCTCCCTTCGAGACTTCATGAATTTTGACATTTGTTGGTGATCAAACTTCCGAAGTAAATCTCTTGGAGTGATGTAGCTTGCTTACGTCACTTGTTGACATGGCATGAGCCAATTTCCTCTTGACACTTGTCATCATCTGATTATGCCTTGTGTACTTGCTAATGTGGTCTTCCACATGTCCTTGCTGACATGGTCTTCCACATGTCCTTACTGAGGTGGTCTACTGACGTGGGTGAGATGTGTAGGCAGTGTAGTGGAGGTGGAGGCAGAGCGTGGTAGTGGAGTGTGACGTCAGAGTGCGGAGGTGGTATGTATGAGTGGTTTGGTGGTTTGTGTTAGAAAAAAAGGACCGCGGAGCAATAAAATAAAACAAATGCAGAAACAAAACACATAAGACACACAATACAAGGGAGACACAGATTTATGTGGTTCACCCAGTGTGGGCTACGTCCACTAGAGAAATTTCCAGGTCCTTCCTTTATTATTATCCAGCAAATGAAGGGATACAACCTACAACAAAACCCGCTGTAACTTCCTCTTC
>SNQJ01S0013496.1:158766-202453 GCA_010110895.2 Picea sitchensis
TTGGTGCTCAATTGTAGATGATGTACAGAACTGAAAAAGACTGCCTATCATTTCGAAGAAGAAGAGGTTTTCTCCCTTTATGGGTTTCCTCGTGAAAATCTATCTCTGTGTGTATTTTATGTGTGACTGATGATCTTTAATCTTACTGTCCATATGTTGTATGTTGTTTGATGACACATGAAGAAATATTAATAATTGTTAAGAAGGTATAAAATTGTTTAAGCTTATAAACAACTGATTCACCCCCCCTCTCAATTGTTTTAGTATTTCCAACACTTTTCTCCCCCTTTGAAATCAATGTCAAAGAAAACAGGCTCCCCCTGAGTTGTTGCAATACTTTTTGGAGGTATCAAATATTCAACCAATACATACTCCCCCTGACAGGATGGACTATTTAACTTGATAACGGGGTCATGCCCAACTTCTGGCGTAGATACTCAAACTAAGCTTTTGCAAGTGGTTTAGTGAAGATATCAAGAAGTGATACTTGATGGGTATATGCTTGGTCTTGGAGTGAAATACAGGATTCTTTGACACACTAATTGCACTAGTATTATCACAATGAATTGGGATCGGTGTAGTATAATTTACCTCCAAGTTTGCAAGTGTTTGAATCATCCATAATACTTGGGTACAACAAGTGGCAACTACAATGTACTCAGCTTTTGTAGTCGATAAGGAAACAAAGCCTTGCTTCTTTCTCAACCATGCTACAAGAGAATCTCCTATGAAGAATGCACCTCCACTTGTGCTTTTCCTTTCATCCACGCAATTAGCCCAATCAACATCTGAATAGACTGATAGTTGAAAATTCTAATTCCTAGGATACCATAGGCCATAGTTCATTGTTCCTTTCAAGTATCTGAATATTCTTTTGACAACTAACAAATGACTATGTTTAGGTGCATCCTAATACCTTCCTACAATTCCAACAACATGCATTATGTCTGGACGAGATGTTGTGATGTACAATAAGCTGCCTATCATAGACCTATATGAACTCTGACCAACATTAGGTGAGTCATCATCCTCGCTTAACTTGCATCCAGTGACCATAGGTGTGCTCATAGGTGTGGAATCTTCCATTTGAAACCTTTTCAACATTTCTCTTAGATATTTCTCCTGAGAAAGAAATAATCCTTCAGACCTCTGAGTAATTTGTAGACCAAGAAAAAATGGCAGTTCCCCTATCATAGACATTTCAAATTCAGACTGCATGGCAGAAGAAAGCCATTGTACCAATGAAGCATTATTTCTTCTGATGATGATGTCACCTACATAGACCAACACAATGAGCAAATCATTACCATCTGTTTTGATATACAGATTGTTGTCAAATGTTCCTCTCTTGAACCCTTTCTCTTGAAGATACTTATCCAGTCTATAATACCAGGCCCGAGGAGCTTGTTTCAACCTAGATAAGGCTTTCTTCAGCTTGTAGACAAAGTCGGGATTATCTGACAGTTGGAAACCCTCTAGTTGTTCCATATAGACTTCTTCTTTTAGATCTCCATTTAGAAAATCTGACTTGACATCCATTTGATAGACTTTAAATTGTTTATGAAATGCATAGGCACGAAACATTCTAATAGCTTCTAATCTTTCTACGGACGCAAATGTTTCATCAAAATCCAGTCCTTCTATTTAAGCATATCCTTTGTAGACCAATATAACCTTATTTATTACAATATTTCCTCTCTCATTCATCTTGTTTTTGTAGACCCATTTGGATCATATTACATTTTTATTTGTTGGCCTAGGAACGAGTTCCCAAGTGTCATTCTTTTCAATCTTGTCCAGTTCCTCATTCATTGATTTTAACCAATTTACGTCTTCACTGGCTTCATTAAAGTTTTTAGGTTCCACCATGAATATGAAGGCTATATGTGACTGCTCGGTGTCTTTGATTATCCTTCTCCTGGTTTGTACACCTTTGTCTTTGTCACCAATTATCTGACTTTCAGGATGATTCTTTTGAGTAATTCTGGAGGAAGGATTTGATGTTGATTATTGTCTTGACTCTTCTTGTCTGGGTGTCTCTTCTCCACCTGATTCATCATCTTCTTGTGACTCTAAGATTTGTTGTTCTTTATCTTCGTTATTCTTATCATCGTTTTCATCTGTCTTAGTGCTTATTCTCTATTGATCTTTTACAGGAGCTTCTTCATCAATTCGAACATCAATACAGTCTACTAATTTATGAATTCTTTTGTTAAAACATATGTATCCTTTATTGTTTGTTGCATATCCTAAGAAGATACCTTCATCAAATCTACTATCAAATTTTCCCAGATGATCATCATTATTCTTGATGTAGCATTTATGTTATCACAGGGGTAGACCGAGGGTTCAACGCTACGAAAACGCACCAACAAAACCCTAACTACCAACCCTTTCAGCAACACCTGCTAAGCAGATGAAGTCTCACTCGAAGTAGAGGCAGGGGTTGTTGTAGGACTTCAATGTCTGCAACCTTAGATGGGACATAGATCTCTAATTGTAACAATTTAACAGAGCACTTAGTAGTTGCGGTTCATCAATATTCTCCTTTAGCTGACATCACAGATAAACCCTAATAACAGAACGGTGCAATATTCACACAGATCCAATATAATCAAGCACTAAGCACATTGACATAGGTCAGATCTAGAATTATTTCACATTATTCAATACTAAGCTATCATAGTAGATTCATCTAACATACATCAATGCACTAAGCATTTAATCACATAAACAAGAGAACACCCAAAATGCACAAAGCAACCACAACATAGGATATACGTGGTTCACCCCCTCCCTGGGGATACATCCACCAATTCTTCTTCTCTTTATTGTATTTTTTAAATCTTCTACATGCATAGAGCCTTGAGATCTTACTTCGTAGAGGACATGATATCTGTGCACTTCACTAGATCCTCCTTCCCTGAGTTACAACACAAAGCCTTCCACGGTCTCTTACGATCACTTGCACTTAGCTCTGCAAGTCTTACACATTATGCACAAAGCATTCACTTAGAACCTATCATCACATAGATGTACCCCTTCTTACATTGCCCAGAAATTTATTTATACATTACAAAATTAGGCCTAAACATGGGTAAACCCATGGGCTGACATCCCCATACCCGTTACATAATCCCAAAACCCAAAATTCCCTAAAAAGGGGCCAAGATCCCGTGATCTCTGCTTCGACTTGTGCTCCACCTTCGAAAGTCTGTCGAAGTTCCAAAAGTAGGTCAAACATGACCAAGGATCCTAAAAACTTGGTCAAGGGCCAACATGCCCCCAACACTCACCTGTGACTCGTCCCGAGTCACTCTAGTCTGGGTATCTCTGCTTCGAAAGCCTCAATCTTGGCTCGAGCTGCTTTGACCTGTTGTTATGCCACGACCTCATGTTCGGTGGACTCTTGGATTACTGCTTCGTTGACAGGTCCCTCTAAGCGTTGTTCAGCTGCAGTGATGAATTTCTCTAGTTATTCTCCTCGGCCTTCAATCTATGTGAATAGTTGGCAAGCCTCATCCTGTATTGGTTGGAGCCTCTAAGTCACTTCCATGACTTTTCTTTGAATGGTGTGGACCTGCTATTGAGCAGTGTGTTGTTCTTAGGATTGCTTCATCCTCTCAACAGCTGACAGGGGCTCCAATTGTGCCTGTAATGTTTCTGCTTGATGCTTTTCCTCCTAGAGCTATGACTCCAATGCCTTTAATTCAAAATCCTCAGTGATCCACTCATAAGTCTTGGCACTGCGATCACTTAGTTGTTTACATTCCATGGCGAGGGCCTTGATTCTTTCAACTGCACTTCTAGAAGTTGCTTCTCTTTGATGTTGTACATCTGATGGAGTGTTGGGCAATGTTCGTAGCTCTAACTATGATATTGTTTGTTGTAGTTGCTGGATAGCTTCCACTAGCTACGCTACTTGATGCTCCACTCAGTCTTCTGCCTTTGGCTCTAGGCCCATCACAGAGCGAAGTTCTCTATCGACTACTTCTTTAACTCCAAGTTGTTATGTGAGAAACAGTTACTTTTCTTTCTTAGCCTGTGCTCTCTCTTCTTCAAACTTGGCTTGAAGGTCCTCCTTCTCCTTTTGTGCAACCTGGCGTTTCTCTACCATTTATTCATAGGCTTGTTCCAGGGCTGCTGTGGCCTGGTCTTTCTCAGCTTGTGCTCGACGAAGGTGAGATTTGGTCACATCATCTAGTCTACGGAGTTGGGCATGCTCATCTCCCAACTCTGGTTCTTTTGATGGTGGGGGCGTAGTGGATACTGCACATCTAGATTGAAGGGCTTGATGTACCCCTCTGAGTTCAAACTCGATTTTATCGTACATCTCCTCTTGCTTGGCTTCATGTTTCTGCAAGATGTCCTGTGAGGCATTTGCTACAGCTGCGATGATGAAGTTGAAGTCATCTAGAGTGAGAACAATCTGCATCTTAGTCAAGGTGGCTCTGGATTTCTTTCAGGAAGTGGGTTTCATGGGGGAAACCTTCCTTTTCTTCAAGGGATCAGCCTCATCAATAGGATCCTTAGGCGGTGTTACTTCGCCTTGCTTCTATTGATATTCTATGCCATTTGTATCTTCTACTTCGTCATCACTCCCTTAGCCAAGTGATACTGAAGCAGTTTCTTCCGATGCGCTACTAAAGTCTTGGACTTCTTCAATCTTCTTTATTCTACTGGTTCCAGGTGTGTCATGTTCTTTGAGAGCAGCCTCCGAGCTGTCAAGTTCAGGATTAGACATCTCTGCAGAGTCAGCGGGGATGAGGAGCTCTGTAGACCAGTCCTTGGTTATCTCTTCGAGGTCCTCCTCTGTGAGCTTATAGTATGATTGAAGCTCCTCTTTATGCTCATCTTCTCACGTAGTGATATAGATGAAGTGTCAATATACACAGAACTTCATGAGAGGTCTGAACCAGTACAAGGTGTTTGGCGTCATGTGAGGGACAACCTCGATGGCCTTCTTCAGTTGGAGATAGTACGTGTGGAAGACCGCGTTTGACTACCACTGTTTTCCCATATCGCTCGAGTATAAGGGCGTGGTTAACTTCACAATGAGCGGCTCGAATGACTTGATGTCCGGGAAGGTCACACCTTCTAGCATCTCCCAAGTGGTAAATGTGATGAGGATCAGGAGCCAACTAAAGTGGAACTCATAGCCCTGATACTGAGCTTCACAACAGTCTAATTCCATCTAGTTGACCAAGTACTTCACCCAGTTCATCTGGAGTCCTTATACACATTTCTCGACGAGGTCAACAACAAATCGTGTGACCTGTGTAGGTCTATTCTTTCTTACGAGATTTCATGTGATCAGTTGGCAGGCCAGGCGCACTGTGCCATTCTGGATGGAATCTACCTTGTAGCCTTGCGTCCCCTTTTATACATCGTCACATGTGTCTTTGATCTTCTGTGCCAATGCACAATCTGTAGCCTTTCCTAGGTAGAAGTCTTGTGGGTCGGGTCTCTGCATGCTCAATCTGGTATCCTATGGATCAACATCGGATCGACTGTGATGTGTTGGTATAGCCATACGTATCTACCATGGTAACATGAGAGAAAGAGCTTAACACACGTGTTAACCTCCTGGTGCCTTCCAAAGTGCAGAATATTCATTTCATTTAAGAGGGTGGACTGTGCGAGGTTCATAGTCCATGGCTGGGGGATTATTTTTGAGTTCTTCCCCTTCGTCCTGGTCAAGTATTTGTAAGGAGTGAGCATACTATGGTTCTTGCGGTCTCTTAGGTTGAATTCATTGAACTTCAACATTGCAATCTTACCCTACTGCGTTCTAACTGCACGTATCCCCTTTGGGAGGTACGCAGTAACCATGGTGTAATCAAAGTCCCTCGGGACACTGTCACGACTCACCGCACCGGTGAGAGGCAGGATGTAGTCTGGTAAGATGGTTGGGGTTAAATTCACATTGGCTAGGTCATCTCTGTTCTTGGTTCTCTTCTCTGTTACCGGTCAGGATGGTTCAGATCCGCGAGCAGTCGACAGAGAGGCTTGCACTCCTCTCGTTGATGATGCTTGAATACCGGCAGACATTACTTTTTTGACCATGAGATCGATGAGAACTTCTTCGAAGGTTTTCTCTACGACGCTGAGCTCGTCCGACATGCACACTTAGATCAGATAACTCGGGTGGATGAATGAGTGTGAAATGAAATGGAACAAGTGTCGATCTTAATAAACACAGCATGGTAGCAATGATTTGGCTTGGATACAATTCGCAAAAGTGTTCTCGGTGAAATAGTCGATGGACTAAGTAGACACGATGTAACATATCTCTCCAACGGATGAGAGGTCTTCATCAATGTGGTTCTATCCATTGCGTCACGGTCCCAATGGTCTGATGGCGAGTCTTTGGGCCATTACTGTTGTTCTAACCATTCGAGTCATCGGGCTAATGTTTATAATGCTTTCAACGGCTATATCGCTTCGCCATGGCAAAGTGCCATGTTACGTTGTTCTGATATCCTGACGAAGTTCAAGTCTTGCAAACCTTCCCTCTGCGAAGTCCCCTCTGGGACCTTCTATAAATTTTCTATCTTTTCTCTCTTCTTACTAAGTTTTCGAGCCTTCTTCTTGGTGATCTTCGTCTCGACATTCCTCTTTCCATTCTGATTCTTATCTCCTTTTGGCATAGTAACTTCACATTGTTGAGATTCTTTCATAGGGTCAGAGATTAATACGTCTTCTCTCTCTGGGGTAGGTACTTTAGTCTTATATGAGTCTTCTTGTGTTCTTTTAATTTCAACGTCCAAGTTTCTGGTTCTAAGTAGCTTCGATCTGTTCTCTTGTTCTTCAATAAAGTGTGCTATCCTCCTAGTCATGAAATCTTTTAATTCTTTCTTCTTCTACTCTAAGACTTTCTCTTTTTTTTTTTTTGGCCTGATACTTTTCAATCCAAGGTTTTCCTAGTAATATAACAAATGGGGCGTTGTTCTCAATAAATTTAACAATCTCAAAATCTTCCTCTGTCGAAGTTCCATGAGCACTCATAGATATCTGGGTGAGTCTTCCACATAGGGTTATCATATTTCCTCTAAATAATCCTATTCCTACCAATGAAGGAATCATAGTAGGATTTCCTAAAGTTTCCAAGTTCTTTCTGTCATGATATTCACCTGTGTTTCTTCATCCAGAACACAGTCAATGTCGAAGTCTCATATTCTTACTTCTATGCATTCTTTTTCTTTGAAGATCTCTGATAAGTTGATATTTCTGTGATCATTTGGGGTTTCTTTCATTTGTAGTAATACATTCTCTGATTCTTTCTGGGGTTCTTCCATGGTCTCAGTTTCGTAACCTTCCTCCGGGTTTTCTTGTCTCATATTCATTATGCCAAGCTTAGCAATGATTCTAGGGAAATCTAAAACTTGATGATCCATAGCTTTACAACAAAGACACCTAGGTCTTCTACCAGGGCATTCCTTAGCAAGATGTATCGGTCTTCTAGAACTGTAACAAAGGGTTAGTCTTCTTTTTCTTTTAAAGGATCCCCAACCTTTCCTGTACTGCGCACTAAGATAGTAGCTAACCTGCAAAAAATTATTTCTAGGATCCTGCATCCATTTGTTAGTCCAAACATTATTTCTATGCATAGGAATAACATATCTTTCACTATTTTTGTCAGATCTACTCATATCAAACCTTCTTTCATCTAGGTGTGCCCTACTTTTCAAGCTAGGACAAAATTTATCAAACATACCTAGATCCATACTTTTGAAACAAAAATTTCCACTTACCTTACTTTTTCAATCAAAACTTTTCATTGTTCTTACCTTTATCAGAGCACAAAGATTTCAGGTCTTATCTCTTTTCTTTAGATTTGACTCTTCTTCTTGGCATAGAGCTTCACAGGTCAAGTAGAATACTATGCACTAGGGAAACAGATCTATACGGAAAGCTTTCTCTTTTCTTTAGTTCCCAACAATCACAGTTCCAGTCTCGACAACGAAACCATTTGTTGGCATAGGGGAAGACCCAGGGTTCAACACTACAACAACGCACCAACAAAACCTAACTATCAGCCCTTTCGGCAACACCTGTGAAGCAGATGAAGTCTCACTCGAGGTAGAGGCAGGGGTGGTTGCAGGAATTCGATGTATGCAACCTTAGCTGGGACATAGATATGAGATTGTAACACTTTAACAGAGCACTTAGCAGTTACAGTTCATTGATATTCACCTTTATCTTACAACGCAGATAAACCCTAATAACAGAACGGTGCAGTATTCACACATATCCAATATAATAAAGCACTAAGCACATCGACATAGGTTAGATCTAGCATTCGTTCACATTATTTACCACTAAGCTATCATATCAAATTCATCTAACATACGTCAACGCACTAAGCATTTAATCACATAAACAAGAGAACACCCAAAATGCACAAAGCAACCACAACAGAGGATATACGTGGTTCACCCCCTCCCTAGGGATACGTCCACCAATTCTTATTCTTTTTATTGTCTTCTGTCAATCTTCTACATGCACAGAGCCTTGAGATCTTACTCTACAGAGGACAAGAGATATGCGCACTTCGCTAGATCCTCCTTCCCTGAGTTATAGCACAAAGCCTTCCACAATCTCTTATAATCACTTGCACTTAGCTCTGCAAGTCTTACATAGTATGCACAAAGAAATTACAATTACCACTTGCACTTAGCACCTAGCATCACATAGATGTCCCCCTTCTTACATCGCCTAGACATCTATTTATACATTACAAAATTGAGGCTAAACATGGGTAAACCCATGGACCAACATCCCCATGCCCGTTACATAAGCCCAAAACCCAAAAATCCCTAAAAAGGGGTCGAGATCCCACGATCTCCGCTTTGACTTGTGCTTCGCCTTTGACAGCCTGTCGAAATTCCCAAAAGTAGGTCAAACATGACCAAGGATCCTCAAAACTTGGTCAAGAGATAACAATTTACTTCCAAATACTTTGAAGTGATTGATTGATGCAGGTCGACCAAACCACAACTCATATGGATTATTATCATTGTTCAGCTTTAGATGCGCTTTGTTTAGAATATGAATAGCCGTGTGAATAACATCCACCTAGAAGGTTTGTGAAATGTCCCTTTCACTCATCATAGCCCTTGCCATCTGCTGAACTGATCTATTTTGGCGTTCTACAACTCCATTTTGTTAAGGAGTACCTGGAATAGTATATTCTCTTTTAATTCCATGTTTTTCACATAATTCTTTGAAGTCTCCTTGTTATCATCGTATAATTCCCAGATGGCATACAAGTTTCAAAATTTTTATGAGGGATTAAATCGCCACAGAGCTGTGATAATTTGGAGGATCCAACTATACCTGGCGGCATATGGACGAAATAGCGAAGATATGAAGAGTAAAACTCAGTAGACCATCGATCCCAAAAGAAGCTCGGATCAACGATTGGGACATGTATCGGAGATGTAACTAGCACGAAAGTTAAGCGACCGAGGATGGGTCAGGGAAAACCGTCACGATTTTTTATGGGACACATGGTGCCCTTAGAAGTGCATCGGAGAAGAGGGATGTCTGACCAAAACCACCTTTTCTAAACCTTCAATGACAGAGTTGCCAGGCAAGACGGGAACCATAGATCTTGAAGCTACCCGAATCAATAGCCAAGGTGTCTTTCGATGATTGAAGTAGCACGATAATTAGCTGACTGAGGGGGGACTGGGGAAAAATTCCCTTGTTTAAATCATGGATACACGACATCCTCTGAGACACATCGAGCTAAAGGTGGTTCATCCAAAACCGCTTTTCTCCAAACCCCGATGGTAATAGATTCCTATAAAAGGAGGAACCCCAGGCATTATTCTATGAGTATTTGAAACAGTCGAATGTTCAAAGATTTGGTGCAAAGCCTCCATTCAAATTTTGAAATTTAGAACTTAACCAAACCAGTTTTCTCACCGCTTATCAGGTATTCTTCACAATGGCTGCCAATCTTGTTGTTTTATCCGTGAGTGAACTAGATATTTCCTCCAGGGAGGATGCCCTAATTGACAAATATTTTGACGTTTTCGACACAGTGACAACAGTCTCGCCCGTTTCTGTGTCTAAAATGAATTTTCTAAACAACGTTGGATCCCACATATCCTTTCTTGAAACGGATCAAGCCTCCTTCACCCTTTATGTCGTAGAAACAATTTTCCCATTCCCTGAATTTGTGAGCTGGTGTGCAAAGCGATATTCCCAGAGAGAAATAGTCATATTAAACAAATTAGGGTAAGAAGTCTTGTGTAAAGTAGATGGTCCCTCACTCCGACATGCCCTAAATATACCAGATGCCTCCCCTATAGTGTTAGAACCCTTTGAGGAACAGAGAATGATTACGATTTATAGAGAATGCTTGTCCGAGGTAAAAACCCTATTTCTACAAACCATAGTCAAACCTGAACATTATTCAGAGAGTTTGTCCTTGCCTGTCAGTATAAGCGTCATGATCGTCAAAGTCCAGTGGGCTTGTTCTCTGCTAAGTCAGATTCTAGGTCTAGACAATGACAAGTTTGTGGTAGAGGTTATGCTAGGGTTCCTGTTGATTTTCTTCCTGTCTGGGCAGTCAGTCCGTGTCAGTTTTGATGAGTTTATTGTGGAGAATATACATCAACAACTGGTTAATTTCAGCTCGTTAAGGCATTTCAGATACTATTCTCACCTATTGAGAATGTTTATGGGATCTAACAACATCGAGCTTCCTGAGGCTACATTTATTTCGACCAAGTGTAAAAAGATCACCATGCTCATCTTCATCAACAAGATCATGTCCAAGATATATAGTCTCATTTTGGTTCAGATTTGTCAAGAGTCCTAGAAGAGATGAAGAGTTCGTTGCAGCCGATTCGGGAGAATATGATGGGAGACTGGATGTTTTTCACTCAGTCCACCATGATTTGGGTATATGGATGCCAAGAAGGACCTCACCTTTTACTAGTTTTTTTGAATCCTAGGATATTTTCTTTGGAATTTATAAGACAAAGGGTCATCTCAGAGATTGAGCATTTCCTCAAGGCTCACAAGGCTTCTAATTTTAAATTCTCGTTCGTTGTAGGTCCTTTTGTGGTGAAGAGAAAGTCTTGTTTGCCTCAGGTTCAATCCAAACTCAATGAATTTGGGTTCACATAGTTGCAAGGAAGAAGATATGATCCACATCAGATTATATCAAAGAGGATATTGGTAGTAGACAAGGCCCTTATGAACACGAGCACATTGAAGAACAAGATAAATTGGCCAATCTAGAGACCTTCACAGAAACGGAGGTCATCATGTTGCATGATCAAACAAAATAGACAGAGCTTACTTTTCATCAAATCTCAGCACAAAAACCCTCACCCATGTTGATTATCAAGGCTCCTAAAATGAGCATCTTCAATAAGAGAAGTAGTTTAGAAGCCCTAGGGGCTAGCATCCAACAAGACACCCTCAAGAAAATGAGAGCCACATCACTCTCTCCAATTATTCACTTGGAAGAGGAAGAACAAAAAGAAAATACGTGCATGGAGATGGCAGAGACTACGGTCCAAAATGAAGAAATCAATCCTGAAAACAAACCACAAAACGAAGGCAACATGAAGGTTTTCAACAACATGAAACACGTATTTGGCCAGACTCCTGGGACAATTTATCAATCTAAGGAAGACTTGCTACATCAGTATGTCATGAAAGGGATTATGGCCAATAGTGAGATAAAGGATGTTTCTCTCAAAGTAGAAGGGACATCTCATCGTAAAGCTCACCTACTCTCAGTCATAGATGTCGATAAGAAGACATTCAACATTGCAGTGGTCGATAATGATAAGGTATATGAGTTCAAGGTACACTATGAGAACATCAACGCTCCTGACAAAGTAAAATTCCACAGAAATGTCAGTGATATGTTGTACGCTGATTACCTAAAATTAACTCTGAAGGTTGAAAGGTTGACAACACATGCATTGAAACTAGATGGAAAAATGAAACAAGAAAAGGTGTCCAACAAAGCTTGGATGACACAGGTAAAGAGATTAGATTCTGAAGGTCCACAGTGGGTGAAAGCCTCTCTGTACGAAAAGGACAAAATGATCCAAAGTTTGAAGAAAATATTGAAGATGTCACCTATAGACCATCCACAGACAACAGAGTTAACTGCTTTGGAGCAGGAAAAGGAAACCTTCAAACAAGAGGCCCTAGACTATTAGGATAAAGTGTTGCAATTGGAGAAAGAGAAAGAAAGCTAGTCACAAATGCAGGCGACAACATCAGATATGGAAATTATCGTGCCTGCTAATGTAGAGGTTGGATCAAGTGTTGAGGGGTTAGTTCAAGCTCTATCCCAGATAAGTTTGAAAACATGTGAGATCAAGAATCTCAAAGAAAACATAGAAAAGTTGAAACAAGAGATGAAGGTGAAGGATGAGAAATTATCTCAACTCCACAGAGAGAACCAAGACCTACAAGAAAGAGTGAACAAGCTAAAAACCAGATTGAAGGGAAAAACACTATTGTAGGGAGCCAAACATGTAATATGGGACATGATTGTTGCGAAGGTTGCTAAGTTCATAAGTTATCTGAATTTATCAATGACAAAGACAACATGGTTGCTACAGCTCAGAACAAATGCGTTGTTGTAAATGAATTATTAGCAAAGAATCCCTCGGAATGGGCCCAAAATGCCATCAACTTACTAAATGCTATACCAACTATCGATCTTTAGACCATCGATGTGAAAGACAAGACCGCTTTAATCATTTCAGCCATGAGAATCATTTCCAAACACAACCTGCTCAAATCGGTCCAGAACAAAGATGTGCAAATGGACCATAGCATACATGAGTTTAAAGATGCCTTTGAACAATTGTTTTCTAAAGGCCTCCCTTCATTCTAGGATGGTAAAGGCTCATTATACAAGCATGAATATTATCACACTCTTCTCATGCAATGTAGGATGGACCATTCCAAGTTTGAAGATATGGAAGAAAGCCTGAAATTCCCTAGCTTGGTAGAACATTTATCTACCGATTTCAAAATTCTGAACAAGCTCAAAATAGTGAAAGTCAGTGTGCCAATCATGTCCTATGCAACGTGCATCGACCTGAAAATTTTGATTAAAGAAATGATGGATTACGAAATCCCCTCTGATGCGCAAAGGAAAGAACTTGTGCGGTTGGGTAAGACAAAATGCCACGACCCCAGAACCAACAAATGATCTCCAGTTGTCACCAATCTTGCAAATCCAACGGAAGCACAGGGCAGAACAAATGTAGTGGAAGCAGACGGGCGGTTAGAGAGACTATTCATGATGTTGAAACGTTTATTTTTTGCTAATGATTGTAAGTCATTTTGTATACCGTAACTAACATCCGAAACTGTTACAGAAGCTGAAATGTTTTAGTTTTAGTTATTTTTTATCAAATTGTATAAGTACTAAGAGACTTGAATTAGTTAATGTTGGTAGAAGTGCAAGAGCACCTTTTTGGTTGTATCAAACTCTATTTGTAAATTTTCTGAATCTGAATTGAATACAAATGAAAAATATTTTGAAGTCTCTATGAAAAGATTCTAACGGGTGGTGATATGAGCTTTGTTTCCTTTCATCGTATGTATTTCCTGTAGCCTATCATTTCATTTACATTTTCTTTTGTTTAAATTGGAGAGTTTAAAGGCCCAGAATTTGTCCTGTGACGCTCTTGGCTTAAGAAATTTAAACTATGTGATTGTCTTCTTAACTTATTCAGAATTCATTTCAACAATGCTCTGATGCAGTTATTTGTTTTATTTATCTTCCTACACATCTTTTTATTTCAATAATAACTCATATTCATCGCCTTATTTAGCCTTTGTCCTCTGGAGAGTTCTATCAGTCGACACATTGTTTCTGTTCACTTTCAGAATTTTGACTCCATAGCCCATAGTGTTCCCCCCTTCTTTTTCAACAACTTTATTTAAAATCCCCTAAACAAACCAAACCTAGCCACCAATTTCCATAGATATATCAAGTGGCACTAGAAATCCCTCTTTGAGTTGAGCAGGCTAGTGCCTCGGCTCTAAAGCTGGTTCAAAAAGTTACCTCTATTGTTTGTCTATTCAGCCGGACAAAATTTACAGAGTGGTAACATTCCTGACAAAAAATCTCCTCCCTTATCTGAGTGAATTGCCTTTAACTTCCTTCATGTCTGATTCTCATCCAACTCCTTAAACTTTTTGAACTTATCAAATGCATCAGATTTTTTATTTCAGAAAGGAAACCCACGTAAGTCTGGAGAAGTCATCAATGACTAGCATAAAGTAACGTTCTCCTCCAGTACCTTCCTTTCGTGATGATCCACACAGATCTATATGAACAATTTGAAGTGGTTTTTCTGAATATGTGAAACTCTTTGATTTGAATTGAGCACGAGTCAAATTCCCCAGTTGACAGGATTCACATACAGATTTATTAGGCTTAGATATTTTTGGAAGGTCTTTCACAACACCTTCATTATTCAGTTTGACAATATGATCAAAATTGAGGTGTCCAATCCTTTTGTGCCATAACCAAATTTAATCAAATTTGCCTAAATGAAATTTCTCCATATCTTCCTTCAAAACATATACATTGTTTTCGGTTCTAACCCCTTTTGCAAGTAGCTCTCCTATGTTTACTGCCTTTATTTTACAATTCTTGGCAGTGAAAGTGACTTCACATCCTCTGTCACATATATGACTAACACTAAGAAGATTATGATTTAAACCATCAAAAAATAATACATCTTGATCTTTGCTTCTTCCATTACTTAAGCTTACTAGACCTTTACCTCTGATCTTTCCTGGAGCATCATTTCCAAAGGTCACACTCCCTGATTTATTTTCCTTGAGTGATAGGAACTTACTTTTGTCACCTGTCATATGACTGGAGAATCCGTTGTCAATATACCAAGAGTCTTTTTGTCTTTGATATGACAACACCAATCCACACTTGTTATCTTCATTCTTCTTCCAAACCTTGACATTTTCATCTTTTTTATTTGAATCTGGCTTATAGTTATTTAAGCGACAGTATGTGGATTTATGTCCATAATTATGGCATATGTAACATTCTGGTTCATTGAATAAAGGATCATAACGATTGTTATGCTTAATCTACGTCATTTTCCCAACCATCACATGATTTGCAGTCTGTGGTTGTTTTTTACTTGGTTGTCTCATTCTTTGTTGTGGAAGGTATTTGTTCCATGGTTTTCTTGATTTCTCATGTCTAAATCTTAAAGAACAATTTACAGTTGTGTGGCCAAAATTAGAGCAGTAAAAACAATATCCATAGAAAAAATCTGTGTACCTGAAAAATGGATGTCTTCTTTGAGCATGTCAATTTCTTCCATGCTGATGATTTCCTTGAGCAGAGGGTGTATTATTTATTTGTACTATGGATTCAGTTCTGGTAGATTTTCCTTCACTCCTCCTTGGTGGTTGATTCTCTTCCTTTGTTTCTGCAGGTTTGTTGTTGTCAATGGTTGTAGATTTGACAACCTTGATGGATTCTTTATTGCTTGGCTGACCACTACTTGATCCCTATTCATAACCCAAACCAGTTTTCAACTTTGAATTCCTTTGTTGATTCAGAATGGAGGCTAATCCTTCTAAGGCTTTAATACTTGTCAGATTCTGATGATATAAGGCCTGGAATTTCTCTAGATCTTTTTTGATAGTCACTACTTCAGCTTCCAATTTTTCACCTTTTGTTTCGGCTTCCTTAAATTTTTGTTTGAGGATGTCTTCAATCTTATTATCTTCTTCTAACTTAAACTTCAACATATTAATTTCTTCAGATGGTTCCTTGCATGTTTTCTCATACCTGAGTAGTAACTGTTTTTCTTTTCTTTTGTTTTCTCTGAGTCTATCAATCTCTTCCATGGCACTGACAAGTTCTCCTTCAATATCTACTACTACTTCACAATAAGTGAACTCACTTCCCGTATCTTCAGTGTTTATATCTTCTAAATCTATTAGCATGATATCATTTATTTTATCTTCAATAGAAGAGTCACTACTTTCATCATCTAAGGGATCATCATCATTGTTTACACAAAGGATTTTCTTCTTAAAATTATTCTCTTTATAAACCTTCTTGTGTTTTTGATTCTCTTCATCTTCATATGTCCACTCCTTTATTTTGTTAGGACACTTAGATTCAAAATTACCTATCTTACCACAGTTGAAACATTTGAAGGGTAGTTTACATTTTTATTTCCCTGGTCCTTTCTTCAGTATTCTCACAAAATTTGCTTCAATCTCATCTATATCGGAGTCTGTGTTTTTCTCTACTTTAAAATATGCCTCTCTTGTAGTGGATTTACCTTTGGTGATTCTCATTTCATAAGCAGTTAGGGTTCCAAGAAGTTGATCTAGTGTCAATGTTTTGAGATCAACTATTTCCTCTATAGCAGAGACCTTTGAGTTAAATCTATCAGGAAGAGATCTTAATATTTTATGGACTATAAAAGATTCAACTATCATCTCACCTAGGCCTTTCATAGTGTTGACAAGTTCTTTTATATGTAAGAATTACTTACTGATAGTTTCATCTTCATCCATATTTAACTGCTCAAATTTCAGTCTGTGATTCTGAAGTTTTGCGTCTTTCATCTTTTCATTACCTTCATAACTACTTATCATCTTGTCCCACATAAATTTTGATGAATCACAATGCATGACTTTGAAAAACTCGACTTCAGAAATTCCATTGAGGATGGAATTCATTACGTTTGCATTAAATATAAACTCCATCTTATCATATTTTGAGGCCAATACTACAGGCTTCACATATCCCATTTCAACGACATCCCAAACATCAGCACCCAAAGATATTAAATGTGTTCTCATCCTTATTTTCCAAAAGGCAAAGTTTGTTCCATCAAACAGAGGGGGTCTATTAGTTGAACTTCCATCATGAATAGTCATGTTCAATATTATGGATCTACCTTTGATCAAAGGCACCTGCTCTGATACCAATTGTTGGAAATATAACTGAGAGGGGGGGGTGAATCAATTATGTATATAATCTTGAAATTTTTTCCCTTTTTTTTTTACTCTTTCTAGATTATTATTTAATGTGTTGTTGATAACTTAACATGCATAGATATACAATGATCAATCACACAGAATACACTGAGACACCGATTTTCTTGAGGAAACCCATAAGGATGAAAACCTCTTCTTCTTAGGATGTCAATCAAGCTCCAACTTTCATGCACATCATAGTATTTGAGCTCCAAATCAAATATGAGGCTACAACCTCTGATAGAAAGCCACAACTTGCAGAGAGAACCAACTATATGGAAGCACCAACTCCCATGTTTCTCTAGCACCCACTAGATGGAAGCACCAACTCCCAGAATATCTTCTAGCACCAACTAGAATTTAGAGGACTGCAATCCTCCCTAGCACCACCCTACCACCCTAATTGAATATTACAAAAATTTACTTACTTGCTCTGTCTTTGATATGGTCTGTTACAACTCCCTGTCTCCTTTGCCTTCTTCAACTTCAATGCACTTTCCGCTTTTTCTTCGATTTGTTTATATGCTTCGCTCTCTTTTCTTTCTGCGCTCAACACCAATGTTGTTCAACTTCTCTTATGCCATTTATACTCGGTGTTGCCTCTGCATACTCTTTACTATGCCATATATCTCCCCTTCAGATTATGCACTGCGTCTCATCCTTCCCACATGCATCACTCTTGAAAAAACACGCTTTCTTTTTTGTTCTGCATGTCTTTCTCACCTCGAGTCCTCTGCCTGATCATCATACAAAATATTCATCTTCCCTGGCGGTTATACAAAATCTGTTCATCATTAATGTGCGTTATCCTGAGATTCTTTGGCTTCTCTAGTAGTCGTAAGTCTTCGTATTCTCTGGTAGCTACAATCAGTCGTTTTTGGCTTCTTTGGCTTCCAAGCCCCTTCCTTCACATGACCACCGACGATGACCACACACCTATTCATAAGGTGATTCCCGATATCAGTCTAGTGAGTGCTAGCTCCTTTTCGCGATATGACCTTGGGTGAATATATCATGTGACCATGAGATTGTGGGCGCGTCCAAAGGTGGTTTGAGGGCAACCCATTTTTCGCCCCACAATTCACTAAATATCTCTATATGTCCTTTATCCAAAACCATGGTTTCAATTGCAGCCTGCCTTCAAAATTTTAAAGTTCACGCACCTTCAATCTCCGCAATGGGATAGGACCTTCGATCTCACGATCTTGACAATGCTCCTGAACAAATGGTTCATATCTATCCTCTCAAGTCTGCAAATCATATCTAGCCTTCCTAAATCAACGATTGTGATTTACTTCGTGATCTGGGCTCCGGGAGTTTCAAATATCAAACCCTACTTTTCTCCGTACACCAATATTCTAGAGTTGATGATCCACTAAAGCGTGTCCCTCTCGAATTAACGATCGAGATCTCCTTCGAGTCTCCAGACTTCGAAGATTTCAACTCTCAATTTTAACTTTATCTCTATCACCTTTTTCCGAAGTTGACAATCCATTGATGCGTGTCCCTCTTGGATCAATGGTCGACATCTCCTTCGAGTCTCTGGACTTCATAGATTTCAAATCTCAACATCACTTCTTTCACTTTCTCCGGGAGTGTTTTTCCCGAACTGCACAGATTTCTACCACGCGTCCTTCTGGAAACCGAAGACCTAGATCTTCTTCAGTCCTTGGGTCTTCGGCGATATCGTTTCCTTCCCAACCACAAACTCCCAAAGTGATTCATTCTGGAGTTGTGTATCATGCGCCACCTGTTAGTTTTGATGATGGACGGTCCCTGCTTACTTCAGGACTTCGAGACTTTGACAAGTCACTGCTCCATTTTCCTCCAAAGTGATAACCTGCTAAGTAAGTAATAAGTGGTGGACACTGCTTGCTGTCAGTTAACACTTCCACTTACATTGTCCTTCCACTGAACTAGATCAACGATTGAGAATGCACCTGAAGTGATCTTCAGATCGAACGACTGAGAGCAACTTCGGACCTTCTCCCTTCAGGACTTCGAGACTTTTGACATTTTTTGGTGATGAAACTTCCGAATTAAATCTCCCTAAGTGATGTATCTTGCTTACATCACTTGTTTACATGGCACAAGCCAATTTCCTCTTGACACTTGTCATCATATGATTATGCCATGTGTACTTGTTGATGTGGTCTTCCACATGTCCTTGCTAACATGGTATTCCACATTTCCTTGCTAACATGGTCTGCCACATGTCCTTGCTGAGGTGGTATGCTGACGTGGGTGAGACGTGGAGGCAGTTTAATGGAGGTGGAAACAGAGCATGGTGGTGGAGTGTTACGTGTAGCGGGTAGTGGAGTGTGACATCAGAGTGTGGAGGTGGTATGTATGGGTAGTTTGGTGGTTTTCTTGGAGGGGGGGTTAGGTGGTAAGTGGTAATGAGCGAGGGGGTCCGAGTTGACAAGAAGGTGACATGTATTAGGGTCCCACATGAGAATTACCTTCAACTCGGGCCCCCCCACAGTTAAAGGCAGAAATCTCATGGGGGTCTGATATGCCCTATAGATAGTAGATCTAAGTGCCTGATTATCGACCATTGAGATTAGTGCACCTTCTAACTTATCCTGTCCTTCCACTTATTTCGATCCTACAACTAAAGGAAATTAGGGTGATCAAGATATCAAATCTCAACCCTTTCTTATCTTGTCCTTCCACTTGAATCAATCTGACGACTGACGGAAATTCGGATGATCGAATTCTCAATCATTTTTCCCCTCTTATCCTATCATTCACTAATTCAATCTGACGGTTGTTGGTCCTTTGGATCGATCATCCAACAACCACTATCTCTCTTCCTCCTGAGCTTCTCATCTCTTTGAATTTAGAAGGCTTTCTAAGTGTTCATGGGTATCGACCTTTGCTCCTCCTGTGAGTCCGTCTCTTGGACCTCGTCTGTACTTCTGGAAACCACTATCTCTTCTGATATTTCTCGTCTTTTGCGCTCTCGAGTTTTGGTTCGTTGTTTTTCTTGCCATCAATAACAAGAAAATTCTTCCTGTAAACATGCCAACAGTATAACCCTCCTAGTTTTCCCAATCAACCCGAAGAATGCTGAGATAAAACAGAGCCAAGAAATAGAAATCAACCTTAAGCAAGCCCCTTGGCATAATATCCATCATAACCCACTGCGTAAACATCAATAGCATGAACGAACCCATACCCAAGTGAAATGATATGCAGTGACATAAGGTGGTTCAAACCCAGGAACCCCATAACAACAAAACGACTGGGTATGGTGACAAGAAATGTGTGAAGACAACCAACCAATCTGAACTAAATGAAACCCTTCAACCAAAACCAATAAGGACGACAGAGATCCTTCCTGGGTTCTAGAATTCAGAATAATCAATGAAAATGTGACTTCAACCATCATTTTCATTTGCAATGAAAACCACAAAAACAATCCATTCTAGAAAAATATCACAAGTTTACACAGTTTCTGGTCTCAAGAAAAGCACAAACCCACACATCACCGAGCCAATATCTATTTCATAACCAAAGCGAGTTCATGGATGGAGAAAAATACATACCTGTAACTAAAAGACTTAAAAACACGAGCTTGGTTGAGCGGTTCTTCCCTTTCCTGAAAATCAAAGCTTAACCACATCGAAACACAATTGAACAATATCCAAGCTAGGGTGATTTCCATTGGGAGAGGTATGGAGTGACGTGCCGTAAATGCACGTCGCTTCCATCCTTTACTCCTTCAATCACTTAGTACGCGCCAACCAACCATTCCATTAATTCAGTCAATTAAACCATCATCCAAAATGCGCCACCCTATGTCACATTAACCATTGCCAACCATAATGCATACCACACGTTTTTCCATATAATCCAATAAATCGTATAGCCACTAGCCCTGTTAACTAGGACTAACAATAATACATTTAATTCAATGCATGTAGTGTAGTATAGCATAGCAGCATAGTTTAATTTCTTCTTTAGATTTTTCCATAGGTCTCTTTCACTTGCTCTTATTTCATGTTACTAACATGTGTCTTGTGCAGGTGTAATATGTAACAAATCATGGCGCTAAATAGCAATGTGATAACAGTGGATATAATTCATTCACACAATATGGATTTTAGAGCTTAGAGAGATTAGAAACAACACATAATACGCATTATCCATCTGTTATTATGTCGCAAATAAAATAAAGATTTCATCAACCATGTAGAACCCTGTAAGCAATGTCGAACAACAACATAAACATCCAATAAGAACTAGATATGATCTTCCAATCTATAAGGGGGTCCCACCTACTAGTAATATATATATCATTAGCTTATAATAATAGGCTTTAGCAATAATTTGCACGAAAAATCATCATTGCGATTTTAATCGTCAACAAATTGGCAACTCCACAGGGAAATTTGTTTTCAACAGATTTAGAACTCAGAACTCAAGGTTTCACAGACCAAGAACAACAAGTGAAGAAGATATAACTAGGAAGAGTGTGCAACATGGGGAAGTGAGCGGATTTAATGGGAGAATGACCAGGAATTGGGCAATAACCCATGAAAAATGTTAAGTATGAGGGGGTTTACCACTGTGTGCATAATCGTTCAACTAGAATGTTCTCTTTAAATTCTCAAATGGATGAAGAAATGGAAAGCAGAAGCGGGATATAACCAATTTATTTAAAAGATAGCAGTGAAAGCAGATAGCAAATTCAAGTGCTTTCAGGGGGACATAGTAACAACTGTGTAATATTGGTTTCTATTGAATAACAATATCTTACAGGAGTGTCACTGTGGAAAAATTGATCCAACAACTTAACCAAAAATCAACTACAAGACGAAAAAGCAATAAAAATCATAACATAATTAAAATTCCAAAATTTAAAATAGCAGAAAATGACAGAATTGTAAAAGTAGCAGGAAATTGTTAAAAAAAAGAAAGTGAAAATCAAACTATTGTAAGAAGAGATGAAAAATAGTGGAAAATTGAAAGCAGAGCTAGACTACTAATATACAAAAAAAAATCCAACAACGTTAGAACTTTTCAAGTTGGTCCCACGTAATGTTTAAAGTGAGAATAATTAGTGTTGTAGGAAAACAATTGCTCCTGTAAATCCTTTAGAATGTAAGAGTTAGTATCTAGGACAAAATTAATTTTGAAGGGACCCAGAAATAGCACTTGAAACTCTGAGGTAAGTAACAACTCTTTAACATAGATAATTAGATCATCAAGATAGATATGAATGTTGATCAATTCATTAAGAGTTATTTGTATAGGTCTTTTAAAAGTGGTACTTGCGTCAGGTAAGCTAGAAAGAATACGTTCATAATTCAAGGTACCCCAATCAGTGATTAAAGTGGTTTTGCAAGCATATGCCCCTCTTACCTTGATTTGATTGTAATTGGAAAAAACATTAAGTAAGGGCATCATCTATGACCTTGTGACTTGCTGCAACATCGTTTTTGTGTTATGGAGAGGAGAATAACCTTTCATAATAGCCCTCTTAACTATGTGAAAATCAATGCAAAATCTTATATGTTTAGTGGATTTCTGGACAGGGATCAAATTTGAAACCCATTCAGAATACTTGACTGGAAAGATGATACCAGTCTTCAAGATTTTTTCCAATCCTTTTTGAATAGTTGCTTCCGGTGTAGGGTTGATAAGTCTTTGTTTTTTCCTAGTTGGTTTTATGCCTTCCTTGATGGGGATGGCCTATTGTATAAGACCAGGATAACAACCACGAAGATCCTCTTAATACCAAGCAAAAACATATTGAAATTTACCAAGTATCTTGGCGAACTTCATTTTCTCTTCACCAGAACATTGTGCACCTATTTTAACATTCCTTGGAGCCTCAGGTGTCCCAATGTTCAAGGAGATGGTTTCACCCACTTTCCTTTTTGACTCCTCTTCTTTTTGTTTCTCTTTATTTCCCACATCACTCGATGAAAACGAACTCTCTAGAGGAGTTAAGCCCTTAGGAATCTTGTTATCTTCTATGGATATAATTTCCTTGAGCTTAAAAGGTTCATTTTGAATGAAAGCACAAATTCTCTCATTGTTAGGGAAGACCTGCCAATATTATACATTGTTAGGGATATGGGGATGATATATAGATTGAAAAGTACAATCAGGTCTATGGGGAAAAAGTTTCCAATTAGGAGAATCTACAAAGACAACTAACCAATCATCCATTGAGTTTAACTCTCTCTTAACATGAGTGATGTTGAAAGATAATACGTTCGAGATAAGCGCCCAAGCAATTTGGTTATATCATTTCATCAACGTGTTGCTAGGAGAGTATATCTTACATACAAGGTTCACAACAAGCTCAGAATCTCAAAAAAATAAAAGCTGACCACAACCAAGATTATAGGCGTTTTCAATGCCTAATAATAAAGCTTCAAATTCGGTGACATTGTTCGTACAAGCAAACTCCAACCTGTAAGACAAGTTATGAATTTTCCCTACAGGGGAAATCAAGATAATGTCAACTTCATTACCTTCATTAGAGAATAAACCATCAAAGTTCATGTGCCACATATCATTATCTAAATTGATTTTTTCCAAGGGAATATTATCCTCCTCAGCAAAGATGGAATACACTCCTAGGTCCTCTTCGATATAGTTTACACTAGGTTGTGGGACACTCTTTCTATGTAGGGTGAAATCCTTCCCTCTCTAAGGACTATAATGTTTTTACCATTCCAAGGAATGGATAAATGTGTCCCGTCGAGTGAGAGGTATCCACCTGTTAAGGCTTTCCAATCTCTTCCCAAGATGATTGAGTAATTTCTTACTGACATATCGATTACCTGAATACTAAGGGTTGTCCTTATTTCAAGGTGTGCACACAAAACTAAGGTCACATATTTAATCTCTCCTATGGTTGTTTGTTGTGGACTATTACAAGAGAGAATGCTTATGGCATTTTCGTTTGTACAAGACAAGCCTATATCTTCCATAATAATCTTCGAGATCACACTTGGGCCCGAACCGCCATCAATGAGGCAACAATGGGCGATCTTATCCATAATATTTATAGAAATATAAAAACGGGGATTTTTTATAGGGTATCTAAAGTTATGTACACCTACTTTATTTACAGATGAATCCTCTTTGTTTACCTCTTCAAAAAGATTGGCTACAATGAAATATTTTCCTTCCATGAACTGTTTCAAATGCATATGTTGTTCAAGGACATACACCATGTCCATAAGGGTTGCATCTGCCTTGATGTTGGCCAACTGATTCAAGATATTGTACTTGGAAGAGGGGAGAGGGGAAGTTATTCCTTGATTGTTAGGAACCTTAGGAACCTGAACAGTAGCAGTGGGTGAGGATGAGCTGGGGATAGAATAATTGTGGGGAGGGTCAAATTTTCCCTTGAGAGCATAGGCTTTGTTCCTAGTATTGATGATCATGACCTCTTCTGGCTCTGCAAAATCTAGGACAACGATGGTAGTTTCTGGTATTTTACCAAAGATCTTATCTCTGGAACTCTTCCTTACCTCACATGTGGCTTCCTCATGGTGTTCCTCGAAGGAGTTACACCAACTTCAAGGAAAGATAGCTTTGGGCTGAAAATTATTTTCAATCGGATTTCTAAACGGGGGTGCAGAAGAGGATGAAGCTCCAAGGGTGAGAGGGGAGATAGTTCCCTTTCACTCATACGCTATCATACAATTATTCATATCTTGTTCTGTCTATTTAACCAATTCTCCCTATGGAAAACTTGTTCTTTCAAGTTGTTCTTCATACTCTAAACAAGTATGCAGAGTGGAACCAAGATTATCAATGGATTTTTCCTCGAGCCTATGATGATAGGGAGAAGGTAATGCATTGTAGTAATGCATTAAAGCGTCTTGGTTATGAGTTCGAATGAGTTCAAGGATTTGACTGTATAACTTAGTGAAACACAAGTTGAAGGACTTGATGGTCTCACCATCCTTATAGGCAATGTTATTGTATTCCCGTAACTTCTCAGCTAGGCTTTTAGATTTCCCATAAGTGGATATGAACCAATAGATTAAATCCTCCCAATTAGACAAAATCCTAGGAGGAAGGTCAAATAAATCGACCACAAACTTTCCTTCCAAGGAATTAATGAATAAGTGCATGCAAGTATCGTTGTTATTCGCCCCTATGTTGTGACAAGCATTAGAAAATGCCACCAGGTGTTTGTTTGTAGTGACAGTGTTATTTACCTAAAACCTAGGGATATTCTCTTTGAATTTAGGAAGTGGATGAGTAGCATGTGATAGGTTAAGAGGAGAGGACACATGCCACAGTGTGGTTGTGGTGTATTCTTCAAACTGAAAAAGCCCATACTTTTTAATGACTTTGGTGGGATTTGTGGTAGACTAGACAGGGGTATGGTGCCTATATAAGCTACCAATCACTGATGAAGATTAAGACTTAGAGGAGGAAGCACTTCCAGTGCCACTAGATCCATCACTATATGCCATCTTGTGGATGATAGGTGAGGGATAAAAAGACGAACTTGAGGAATCAAATGAAGTTCTCCTTAGAGCACTTCATTGGGTAGATAAACAATGTTGGTCTGATCTTGAAGACTAGGTTCAATATTGGGCTGCCTTGCAATAGGCACAATCATTAAGAAATAAAACAATCAAAGAAACAATATCAAAAAAAATAGATGTCTTCGATGTAAATCAATCATAAAAATTAACCATAGAGATATTGATGATCTCCCTAGTATGGTCACCAAATAAATGTTGAGGAAAAGATATGAGATGATCTTACTCAATCATTTTCAAATTCTTCTTGGCTAAAGACAAATAGATGGGAATATCACCCTATGTTTATAGCCATCATAATTAATATCCTAACTCACAAGTATTGATTACAAGTGCTTAGGATAGTCTTTTTATAAATAAAAGCTTGCTGGAAAATTCATTATTTATATGATTTTCTGAGTGTAACAGTTGTTGAAATAATTGTAGAGACAGAAGTAAAGACACCAAGTTGATAATCAAGACATATGAGACAAAGAGTCATTCTCTTTACAAAATTTCGTGAATAAGTTTTGGACCAAAGTCAAACTTAGACGTCCCCAATGAAACATACAAAAGGACCTCTGACAGAAAATAAAAAAACTGAACTCTAAAATCTGGATCAACTTGCCACAGATTGTTGCCCACTCGACTCTGAACAATAGCCTTTGTTGATCATGAAAACTAATTCGCAAACAGACAAGTCTACACAGACTATCAAAGATAGATCAACACCTCTGAAAAACAAGTGTTTGAATGATGTAATTCAACCCTAAATCTTGTTGTCTACAATAAGACCTTGCTATCATAAAAAATAATTAGGCTTGTGATAAATTAATGAATGAATGAAAACTGAACTATCTCAACACAAACTCAAAGAGAAAACCTTAGTATGTTTCTCCTTCTATCTCCCTATGTTCCTCCCTTTCCTTTTGTTTTTAAGCAAATTAGAATTGGTTGAGGTAGTTGAACTACTTCATTAGTTAAGTTAACTAAAACTCAACTAACTTTTTAATTGGGGGAAAAGTAATAAATCATAACAAGGGTTTTAAATAAATAATAACTAGTAGGTGGGACCCCTTGTGACTCCCCTTTAGCTCTTAACAATCATAACATAACTAGTTAATTAAACAAAAAAATCCCTCCTTTGTGACTCCCATCATCACATTCATGCTTGACAATTTATCTCATTGATATTTGAAATTATTTTCAAAAAATATATTACTCATATATCCAAAAAAAACATGTCCAAAACTTCTGAAATCAACTGTCATCAACAATAAATAAATTAAAAATTAAAATCCATATTTTCTAGTCTGTGAGGAAATATTTCCCTTATCGCTGCTATCACCCTTTAATTTCTTTGAATTTGCCTTAGGCTGTGTGGAGCTTTTAGGCCTAATCTCGCTGATCACATGAGAGAAATCCTCCTTCAAATGCATGCGGGAGGACACATATTTATCAAAATCATTTGAAGGTGAAGAAGGGGTAGTAGTGGATTTCCATTTGTCAGGGGCATGGTGGGCCTCGGTTTTCAACCTTTTGCTTGAAAATCACATTCCTGCATGCATAATTGATTAGCAAATAGTTTCTTTATCAACCATACATGACAACTCTTTTTAAAATATGAAATAAATTTCAGCTCAACAACATATTAGACTCATGCAATCCAATCCATACAAATTGTTTAATCGTTGTCAATGAGAAGGGGGTGAACAAAGATTCTGGGATATGTGAGGGGTTTATATTGAGTGAAAAATGTTAAAATGAGGGGGAAAAGAACATGGTTACTTTCCACAGACAATAACAATCAACTGAAATGTAAACCAAAGAACCCATCCCTGTGATCTTAAACTGTCACAATACCAAGCTCCTCTTAAATGTAATTAATTTTAGGAACAAGGGGTGATTAATGAATATGGGAAGGCGAGGGGAATGTAATTAGATAAAAGAGAAAAATGGTAGGGAGGAGAGCGTATATTGTTCATAAAATTAATTAAGTAATCCATAAAACCATTCTATATCAAATTCAAAAGATCCAACACCAACCAAATAGTCATTGTGATCAATGAAACAACTACTGTGTATAATTCAATCAATTATGTGTATTAACTTGCTCACTATTTGCAATTAAATATTTAACATAGTGTCATCAAAACAACACAATATGCCTTCCACAACAACCTGTAGAAGAGTTTTGTCTCTTCTCATTTGTACCATTTAATATTTAAAGAAATTTCCAAATGAACACATGGTCACTTATTTCCACTCTGTTCATCATCAAAACATCAACCACTGTCCATGAATTATTTCCTCAATCAAACACAGACACAAAAATCGTGCCTGGTTTCATTCCTCTAAACAATTTGATAATCAAATTGCAATGAAATCATACTGTTATAAAACTCATTCCCATCTCTGATGGTGTGACCGAATGATATCCATAAACATATGCAGTGGACACCAAGTTATGACTATCACGATTTTTAAATTGCAATACTCCCATTTTGAAATTAAAATACACAGTAACAACAACCATCAATTCAACTTAAACATGTTGTAGGAAGCCCACACATACCAACGCATCATGCACGAAGCATCGTTGTGACTTAATAAATTATAAACTAATGTTGGGTTAACAATTCAATAATTACAATATAAGAGACATCGACTATGTATTCAATCCCATTTCTCAAATCAACCAATTAAGCATGTTGAGCTATCGATTCAACTATTATAATAACCAGTGCAGTGACTAAATACCAATAACCAAAACCAATGTCAACACAATCAAAAGAGACGAGCCAACAATCGACCACTGTCAACGAAACCCCACCAACTCATAACAATCAACAATACACCCGAAAGGATATAACAGGCTCCATTTACTAAAACCGGGCTCTGAGTAATTAAGGGTCTTCTCTGTGGACCAACACAGGGATACTGGAGTCGACCCCCAACAATGGTTGAGAAACTCTGAGACCATATGATGGACACATAGTCCATACCACCAATAACTTCGCAGACATGGTGAGAGTTCACAAGATAGGAGAGACTATGAACAAAGGAGCATAGGCTTCATTTTGGTCTGTAATAAAACTGAGAACACGCAGGGTATAACCCTCGTGGTTTTCCCAATCAACCCGAAGAATGATGAGATAAAACAGAGACAAGAAATAGAAATCAAACTTAAGAAATCCCCTTGGCATAATAGCCATTATAACCCACTGCTCAAACATTAATAGCATGAACGAACCCATACCCAAGTGAAAGGATACACAGTGACATAAGGTGGTTCAAACCCAATAACCCCATAACAAAAAAATGATTGGGTATGGTGACAAGAAATGTGTGGAGACAACCAACCAATCTAGACCGAATGAAAAAATTCAACCAAAACCAATAAGGATGACAGAGAGCCTTCCTGGGTTCTAGCATTCAGAATAATCAATGAAACTGTGACTTCAACCATCATTTTCATTTTCAATGAAAACCACACAAACAATCCATTCCAGAAAAATATCACGGGTTTACACAGTTTTCGGTCTCAAGAAAATCACAGACCCACACATCATCGAGCCAATATCTATTTCATAACTAGAGTGGTTTCATGGATGGCTAAAAAGACATACCTGTAACCAAAAGCCTTAAAAACGCGAGCTTGGTCGAGCGTTTCTTTCCTTGCCTAAAAATCAGATCTTAACCATATAGAAACACAATTGAACAATAGCCAAGCTAGGGTGATGGCCATTGGGAGAGGTATGGAGTGACGTGCAGTAAATGCACGTCACTTCCATCCTTTACTCCTTCAATCACTTAGTACGCGCCAGCCAACCATTCCATTAATTCATTCAATTAAACCATGCATCGAAACCATCATCCAAAATGTGCCACCCTATGTCACATTAACCATTGCCAACCATAATGCATACCACATGTTTTTCTGTATAAGCCAATAAATCGTATAGACACTATCCTTGTTAGCTAGGACTACAAACAATACATTTAATTCAATGCATGTAGTGTAGTTTAGCATAGCAACATAGTTTAATTTCTTCTTTAGATTTTTCCATAGGTCTCTTTTCACTTGCTCTTATTTCATGTTACTACCATGTGTCTTGTGCAGGTGTAACATGTAACAAATCATGGTGCTAAATAGAAATTTGATAACAGTGGATATAATCCATTCACACAATATTGATTTTAGAGCTTAGATAAATTAGAAACAACACATAATACACATTATCCATCTGCTATTATGTTGCAAATAAAACCAAGATTTCATCAACCATGTAGAACCCTGTAAGCAATGTCGAACATCAGCATAAACATCCAATAAGAACTAGATCTGATCTTCCAATATACAAGGGGTCCCACCTACTAGTATTATATATATCATTAGCTTATAATAATAGGCTTTAGAAATACTTTGCGGGCAAAATCCTCATTGCGATTTTAATCGTCAACAGGTATCAAATTTAAGGATGAGAATTAGGAGATTTAGGAGAGGATTATGAGAGAGAGCCTGAGAAGCTCAAAAGCTCATAAATAGGAGTATGAGAAAGAATTGAGACTCTGTGAAAAGTCAAGTTTCTATGTACACATTTGTAAACCGACATTCATCTAAATTACAAAGAAAATCAGTTTTTCCTGCATATGATATCCATTTGTGTTATCTGTATTCTATGAATGTTATATGTGTGTTTATGTATGTTGTAGATGCGTGTTAAGGTTCATTTGCAATAGGAAGATATATTTATTTATCTTTGTTGAGTTTGAACTATCGTTCTGGGTTCTTTAAGCTGTGCAAGGAGTGCACAATAGAAAATTGGAGGTTTTACAGTCAGTGCAAGGAGTGTGCATCTTAACTCTATGGACTCAGAAAAGAACGTGTCAGGAGGGCGCACCGGAGTGATAAAAACTCAAGGAGAAACCTCTAGGTTTCTGAATACCTTAGAGGGTAAAGTGTGTAGGGGAAACATAGAGAGACAGAGTCACTAATAACTCTATAGAGCTCTGCTAGGTGGGCATAGAGCAGGTGCAAGTGTTCACAAGGATAACTCTCTGTTGAGTTCAGAGAGAAGAGTATCAGAGAAATATACTTGCAGAGTTGTTGAATACTCTGTAGAAAATGCTCAGCAAGGTGTGCTTGGAGAGAGAGGTTTCCAGGAGGGCACAAGAACCCGTTGAAGGGGGAAGAAGGGTCGAGACCCTTAAGTTACTAAGTAAAATCAAAATCTTGGAAGAGATAACGCAAGGAGTGCATACGAGACAAACGTATTCCAAGTCCTAAAGCTCAGAAGAGATATCATTAGCAGAAGTGAAGACGAGACCCAAAATAGTCGGGTTCATAGGAGAAATTTCAAGGGTTGAGGCCTTCGAATACTTAACTCTTCCAAGTCTGAATAAGTATAAATCTCAAGAGGAGGAGTGACAACAGTCATTGGATCGGTTGTGGGGAGAAGCCTATACCGTTATATCAGGGTCCAAGGAAGAAAAGGAGAGAGTTGAGGAGGAAAGAGATCTTAGTCATCGTATCTGAGCACAAAGGGTCGACAGTCGTCTGATCCAAGGTAAAGTGCATGAGCCTTAACCCTTGTGTGCACAGGAGTATTGACTTGCCAAAGTCGTGAAGTGATTTGGGACCGTCCATCGTCAAGAGGGACAGGTGGCACAAGATCTATAGCTTCAAAGAAGAAGCACTTCGAAAGCATGTGATCAAGGAGAGAGAGGAATCGTTGAAGACCTAAAGTAAATCCTGACCGTTGATCGTCATGGGGTACGTGTCAATATATTTGAGTCTTCGGGTGAAATAACTCCGGGGGGGAAGGAGTGTGCAGGAGTTGAAACTCCTGATGAGCTGAAGAACCGAAGTGAATCTGGATCGTTAGATCCAGAAGGACACGCGTCGACAAATCGTAATCTTTGGATGAAAACACTTTAGGAGAAAGAGAAGGAAGAGAATTTGAGATCGCCGAAGCCCAAATATATGAAGTAGCATGCGGCCGTCAATCTGCGGGAGGACAAGTGTCGTTAGATCGTGGAATATAGGAAAAGCGCTTCGGGGGAAGTAGAGCATGAAGAAGTTTATATTTGAGAATTTCAGAGACCGAAGCCCCGAGGCGGATGAGAGCCATCAATTTGAAGGTGGACACATGGTGAGAGATCTAGAACTCTAGAGGAAAGTGAAGGGTGAAAGCACCGAAGTCCCGAAAGAAAATCTCGACCATTGATCAAGAAGGGAGATGAAGATTGTTGATCTGATTGAAAGGGCCAAAGTCCCGAAGCGGTGGAAGAGTCATTGATTGAGGAGGATACGTGGAAGACGATCTGCCATTTCGGAGAAATCACTCTAGAAGAAGCAACGATTTGAGAGTTGAAACTCTCGAAGCCCGAAAGGCGAAATCAACCGTAGTCGTTATTTTGAAAGGGGGGTACATGTCGATAGATCATGGAGATCTGGGAATGCACGTGAAAGGAGGAGAGAAGACAGAAAGGGATGACAGATCTCAACTGTTGATCACAAAGCACCGTTGAGTTCAGATGATTGATGGTCAAGCTAGATTGTGGGGTTAGAATATGCTCATGCTTTAAAATTATTAGAGCGGGATGCAATTGAAAACCACAGTATTGTAAAAGGGACACGTGGTGATTCGAGGTGAATTGCGGGGAGAAAAGTAGGTTGGTATCAAACCACTGTAGGTCGTGCCCGCAATAACGTATTTATGTGAGGTCATAGCCCGAGGTCACATCCAGGAAAGGGATAAATAAATAAAAAAGGAGATAGCACCTGAAACATGAAATTTCTGAAGCGCACAGGAAGAGGTCGCGGGTATCACAGGACCTGCACCAAAAGCCGAAAAGGGGACCTATGTAAAGTTAGTTGGGGTTTAGCATAGGCATGAAGAGTCGATCTGACTCAACATATTGAAATATTCTAGAACGGGAGGTCGCAGAACCCCGTGGAGAAGGAGGGGGGGATGCATCAGGTGGTATCAGAGCTGAATTTTTTTGTTTGCAGACAACAGACAAAGAAGATAGAGGAGAACATTGTTATTTTGTTTGCAGACATCATACAAAGGAGAGGCGGTGAAAGGATATAGTTTGACTACATCAAGTAGTATCAGAAGCATAAGTTTTCCTGCAGACAATAGGTGAAGGTGGAGGTAGAATACTGATGCTCTATGTGAAGGGTTGTTGCAAATCTGCAGCAGTCAACAGACAACCAGGTGAGTTGTAGGAGGAATTGGAGATGCTCTTGAATACAAAGTAGGCCACAAACTTGTCAGGATGGTAAGAAAAGGGTGAAAATGGATACTAAAGGCCATGAACATGGTCACAGAGAAGGCCACCAGTAGAAAATCAATCTAGAGATGGATCTAGAGCTCATGGAGATTAGAGAAAGAATGGAACAACTGACATTGAAGATGCAACAGGAGGCAAAGGTACACTGGAGGTACGAATGGCCTCTGAACAGGAAGGCAAAATGGCTTGTTCATAAGTTGTTAGCCAAAAAGTAGCAACAGGTAGTAAGAAGGTGGATGAGGCATGCTAAAAACCTCAGTGACACAGAGGAGGAGATGGTTTGCATTTGTGAGCCAGAAGTTGGACAAACCCTCAGTGCTAAGGAAGAGAGGTCAATAAAATGTCTCATAAACTGCCAGGAGGGCAGAGATGAATTTTCAAATTGTCAGGTGGGAAATGATATGAGATCAAGTGAGGATCTCATATACTGTCAGGAGGACAATAGTGAAAATTCATATTGCTAGGTGGTCAATGAGATGAGATCGGTTGACCTCATAGACTGCCAGGGGGGTAGAAGAGATATCCTAGATTGCCAGGGAGGCAAGGGAGGTGATATGAGACTATCTGAGAGTCTCATGAGCTCATAAATGAGTTCAAATCAGAAAAGAGTGTTGATAGATGAACATTCATGTGGTTTTTCAAACCATGTGAATGAAAATGATGACAAGTTAAATAATTCCACCATCAAGGAGGAAAATCAGAGGTGCATTCTGATCATTGGGGGGATCAAAATATTCCTTCCAAACAGCCAAGCAGAGGAAAGAATAAGTATTGCAGGTGCAGCAATAGAAGGACAAATAGTAGAAACTGACAAAGAGGAGGAGTAAATGGAGTAGATACCGAATTCTTCCCACGTAGTAGAAGGAGAAGAGCATTCAACAGAATTGCTCAAATTTTTTAGCCAGGAAGTTGAACAGGAGATGAATGCAACACTAGAGCCTGCAGCAGAAGGGGAAGAAGACAACATGGATTTTGATGAGTTGTATGAAGAATTGGAAGCCCTTGAGAGAAGGGTGATAGTGGAAATCCGGACATCCAACATATCAAGTTGGAGACAGATGGAGGAGCATACCAGCCAGGGGAGAAACTAGAGGAAGTTGGAATTGAACCAACAAAAGAGGAGTAGGTAGAAGATAATCTATCAGCGGAGAAAGTTGAGCAACAACTCAATGATGAGACTGTAGAATTGGAGTCTATAGCAGGGTGGCAAGATAAGATCATAAGAGATGGAGAAAACAACAAGGGGGATCAAGATTATCTACCCATCGATAAGGAATAATTGCAGCAGAGAATATTGCATAAGGAGAACCAACCATTGGAGAAGATGGACAGGGTGATAGAGGAGATAAGGAGGTTTATGTTGAGGTCAGCACAAGAAGATGTCAGCATGAGGAAGATGGACAGAGGAGGACCTGGAAGAGCAGCAGGGAAGCAAACAAATCAACAGTAGCATCATAGAAAAGGAGCAATAGGACAACTCAAAGGAGAAGTTTGGGATCCAGGAGGATTTCAACAGAGCTGGAGAGCTCATGAGCACGATCTCATGAATTTTTCGCAGCAGTGGAGTATGATGCAGAAGCATCCTTCCACATCAGTAAATGCACCAACAAGACAACACATAGGTGTGCATTGGATAAAGGGAGAGGCATCGACCCTCTCATTTTCAAATTTGAAATATGATTCTACATGGATTAATGTTGTAAGGTTGAGTGAAAACCAAGCCATGCCTTTGTACAAGCAGGAGATAAGGTTTCCTTTAATGGCTGACAGGTTGATGGCTCTAGATTCAATTCAGACTAGATGGCCATTTATGAAACTTCAATGTAATAGACGAGGTTAGGTGAAGGAGAGGATAGGCCCGTAGAGCCCCTCTTTTGTAAAGAGATCTTTGATATCATATTTAAGGATGAGAATTAGGATACTTAGGAGAGGATTTTGAGAGAGATCCCGAGAAGCTCAAAATATCATAAATAGGAGTAGGAGAAAGAACTGAGACTCTGTGATAAGTCCAGTTTCTATGTACACATTTGTAAACAGACATTCATCTGAATTACAAAGAAAAGCAATTGTTCCTGCATATGATATCCATTTGTGTTATTTGTATTCTATGAATGTTATTTGTTTGTTTATTTATGTTGTAGATGTGTTTTAAGGTTCATCTGTAGTAGGAAGATAGATTTATTTATATTCGTTGAGTTTGAACTATTGTTCTGGGTTCTTTAGGCTATGCAAGGAGTTCACAATAGAACATTGGAGGTTTTGTAGTTAGCACAAGGAGTGCGCATATGAACTCTATGGAGTCAGAAAATAACATGCCAGGAGGGCGCACCAAAGTGATAAAAACTCAAGGAGAAACCTTTAGGTTTTTGAATACCTTAGAGGGTAAACTATGCAGGGGAAGCACAAAGAGACAGAGTCACTGAGAACTCTGTAGAGCTCTTCTAGGTGGGCATCGAGTAGGTGAAAGTGTGCACAAGGAGAAATCTCTATCGATTTTAGAGAGAAGAGTATCGGAGGAAGATACTTGCAGATTTTCTAAATACTTTGTAGAAAATGCTCAACAAGGTGTGCTTGGAGCGAGAGGTTGCCAGAAGGGCACAAGAACCCGTTGAAGGGGGAAGAAGGGTCGAGACCCTTAAGAGACTGAGTAAAATCAAAATCTCATAAGAGATAGTGCAAGGAGTGCATACAAGACAAACTTATTCCAAGTCCTAAAGCTCAGAAGAGATAGAATTAGCGAAAGCGAAGACGAGACCCAAGATAGTGGGGTTTGTAGGAGAAAATATCAAGGGTCGAAGCCTTCAAACACTAAACTCTTCCAAGTCGAAATAAGTCTAAATCTTAGGAGGAGGAGTGACAATAGCCATCATATCGGTTGTGGGGAGAAGCCTGGACCATTAGATTAGGGTCCATGGAAGCAAAGGAGAGCGTTGAGGAGGAAACATATCCTAGCAGTTGGATCTAAATGCAAAGGGTCAACAGTCGTCTGATCCAAGGTTAAGTGCACGAGCCTTAACCCTTATATGCACAGGAGAATTGACTTGCCAAAGTTTTGAAGTGATTTGGGACTTTCCATAGTTAAGAGGGACAGGTGGCGCAAGATTTACAGCTCCAGAGAAGAAGAACTTTGAAAGCCTGTGATCAAGGAGAGAGCAAAATCGTCAAAGACTCGAAGTAAATTATAACTGTTGATTGTCAGGGGGTACGTTTCAACAGATCTGAGTCTTCGGGTGAAATCACTTCAGGGGGGAATGAGTGTGCAGGATTTGAAAGTCCTGAAGAGACGAAGAGTCGAAGTGAATCTGGACCGTTAGATCCATAAGGATAGGCGTTGACAGATCGTAATCTCTGGGTGAAATCACTTCGGGAGAAAGAGAAGCAAGAGAATTTGAGATCGTCAAAGCCTGAATATCTGAAGTAGTTGGGCATCGTCGATCTATGGGAGGACACATGTCGTTAGATCGTGGACTCTGAGAAAAACGCTCTGGGGGAAGCAAAGAGTGAAGAAGTTGAGATTTGATAATTCTGGAGACCGAAGTCCCGAAGTGGACGAGAGTCATCGATTTGAAGGTGGACATGTGGTGACAGATCTAGAACTCCAGAGGAAAGTGGAGGGTGAAATCATCGAATTCCTGAAGGAGAATATTGATCGTTGATCGAGAAGGGAGTCGAAGATCGTTGATTTGGTTGAAAGGGCCAAAGTCCCAAAGCAAAGGCAGAGCCATTGATTGAGGAGGATATGTGGAAAATGATATGTAATTTCAGAGAAATCACTCCCGAAGAAGCAATGATTTGAGAGTTGAAACTCCCGAAGCCCGAAAGGTGAAATCAACTGTAGTAGTTGGCTTGAAAGGGGGGTATGTGTCGACATATCGTGGAGATATGGGAATGCACGTGAAAGGAGGAGATAAGGCAGAAAGGGAGGACAAATCTCAATCATTGATCATGAAGCACCGTCGAGGTTAGAATATCGATGTTCAAGCTGGATTGCAAGGTCAGAACACACTCGGACTTTAAAATTCTTAGAGCGGGCCGCAATTGAAAACCACAGTACTGTAAAAGGGGCGCATGGCGATTGGAGGTGAATTGAGGGGAGAAAATAGGATTGGTCTCAAACCACTCTAGCCCACATCTACAATCACGTATTTATGTGAGGTCATAGCCCGAGGTCACATCCAGGAAAGGGCTAAATAAATTAAAAAAGGAGCTAGCGCCTAAAACTTGACATTTCCGAAACGTGCAGGAAGAGGTCGCAGGTATCATAGGACCTACACCAAAATATGAAAAGGGGACCTTTGTAAAGTTAGTTGGGGTCTATCAGAGGCCCAAAGAGTCGATTTGACTCGGCATATTGAAAGATCCTAGATCGGGAGGTCGCAAAACCCCAAGGATTAGGAGGGGGGATGCATCACAGGGAAAACCTAAGCTTTGATATCACTTGTCAAGAAATTAAAGACACTTCCACACTAATCCTATAAGAAGAGAAGAAGAATTTAATCAAGAACGCAAATGACACAGGCAATCACACAATACACCGAGATTTTACCCTGGAAACCCTTAACTGGGAAAACCAACATTCCTTCGAGTGTTCTTCTCTCTTGTTGTCTTATTCAATAATAATAAAAGGTTACATGTCTAACCTTATTCCACACCTAAGACACAATCAACATCATACCCTCTTGCACAGGAAAGAACAAACCTATAGCCAATTAGGCTTACATATGCATGACCAACAACCTACAATTACACAAGCATTAACCTGCAAAAGTACATTCTATGATTACCTTACAACAACATCCTTTATGACCTTACAACATGCCTCTTTATAGGATTTACAATAGGAAAACCCCTAAAGATTGGTGCCCAAAAACGATTACAGATCCATGCATATCATTGGCTACAAATCCCACAAAAACTAGGATTATGTTATAGTCGACTCCAAGTCGGGTTTACCAGTCGACTTCCAGTCAACCTTCATTCGGTTTCTAGTTGGTAGTTTCATGCCCGCACTTCGACCTCTTGTCGGTTGACTTGTTGTCGATATCTTCAACTTCGACTTTACTCGGTCGAATCCCTCGACCTTCGAATTGTTGTTGATCCACCTTGACTTCGACCTATCGTCGATCGACCTCGACTTCAACTTGTTGTCGATCCACTTTGAATTCAACTATCAGTCGATTCACCTCGAATAGAATTTCACTGCAAAGAATATAACCCAACACCCTCATCCTGAGCGTTTAGATAGTCAGTGACAAACTCTTTGAATAAATAAGGGGCCCAAGCTATCTGAATCCCATCAACACAACTCTATGTTGTGAGAAAAATCATGATATTGCATTCATCCTTTCGACATCTGCAAATAAGTTTGCATGAAATCAAATGGGTTGCAAACCTGATCTTTGAATTGTTAATTTTTGGGTTTACAACCCCAGGCTTTCCCATGCGGGTGTCGTATTTAGAATAAACTTCCTCCTGTGGTGCATCCTTGGCCTTGAGTCGATTCATCGGGTTTTTGTTGGAAGTGGGTAGGCTGAAGACTCTATGTATAATGGCCTGGTAAATAAGATATCGCTGGTCCAGCCAAAGATACCCCCCATGCACTCTGGTGAGGAGGAAATGAACACATGATTGAAGAGCCTGGGCTCGATCAAAATGCAGACATTTGAGGGAGACAATTCTAGATTTCCTTAGGGGTCTTTCCCACTCTTGCATCATCGTTCTATCCTTCCCATCATCACATTATATGACCTCTGTGTATCTTTTGACCTGAAGCTCGTGGAACTAATTTGGGTCCCATACATTATAATTAGAACACTCGAGTAGGGGCACCTTTCTAAATGTAGGGTCTTTGAGTGGGACGTTGCAGGGTAGCGCTGGATTGGAAAGAGATTGTTCTTTCATGGCCTTAGCCTTAGTTTGTTCCTTAGGTATGCTCGATGATTCCATGTTAAGAATGGTGGCAATGAGGCTACACAATTAAATGATGAATGGGATACTAGGATCTGTGAAATCTTAACTACAAGGGCAATGAAGGAGCATATTTAGAATATAGAGAAGAGTTAAGGAAGTGGATTGTTGTTCTCCTTCTTAACATAATGAAGTCATAATGGCGTTTGGCTAGTTATGCATGTGAAGTTATTGTCCTGTATTTTCATTGAGTTGGTTGGTACCATGTCCCATTATGGCCATTAGATTTGTTTTGTTGGAAGTTGATTGACCATTATCACATTAATTCTGAGTTTTTCACCAATTCCTGCAATTAAATGCAACTTTACTTTGAATCAAGAAAATCGTCCTCATGTCAGCGATGTTAAAGAGTTTGCATTCCCAAAATTAGATGAATTTGACATGTTAGAAATACCTGTCACCTAGAGTATGATCATGAATCTATTGTCGTCGACAAGTCTTTGAAATTAATGATAACTTAGACAACACAACACATGCACAAATTTTAATCTTCGGGGGAACCACACATGTTCCTGTTCACCCCAACGATATTCCAATGTCGACTTAGTCAGATGCAGTGATCCCTAGTGGGTCAAAACATTTTCTCATGCGGACACAACCGCTCAGTTGTTGCTAGGGGGTAATGAGACTAGGATCGATCGATTATGGTAGGATCCATTGACTGACTATTTCTTCTGCAATGATTCCCAAGTCATTTGTTAGCTCAATGGGGTTGGGGAAGAACCGAGTCGGGAACCTCTCCTCATGCGGTATGGAGGGCCACTTGAAATTCCCAGTATAAAATTCTAGAAACAAGGATATAAGGTGTCTCTTGGGAATCACATGCTAGACATTCATATATTGATTGCATGTGATAAACCACTATTTAACTATCCAACATCTTTCACAAGGAAAAGTGTACCACATAATATCCATATCGGGTATGAACCTTTCCTACATGGATGCATCGACAAATTCCCATTCATGATAATGTTCCCAATGCATAGCCACCACCGCTCAGGAATTCCTACGAGTATTGTGTCAAGTGTGTAAGCCCTGTGACATTCGAGAATATGTTGTATCCATGTAATAAATTTATCCACCGGTTCTGAGCCATCATACCAATAGGATCCAAATTCCTCCTCGTGATCCTCTGTGGAAACATGCGCACACCGCCTTGTTGAGACTTCATACAACTTGTTTTGCTACCTTTCCATGGTATCTTAAGAATCTATGTCATAAGACTTAACACTTCTCCAACTTAAATCTCCATTCAAAGTGGGGTTGATGTAATCCTCCCTACGCCCTGTGATTTTATAGATGTTTTCAATAGCTGAGCTCCATGCATCCTCATCCACTGGCTCATTGTATCTATATCCTTCATACATATCTAAAGGTGTAACCACGCACAGGGTGTCAGTTTCAAAGGACATCTGCCTCTTCTTCAGAGTCAACAATGCATTATTGCCAAATTCCTAGTCAATGCCCAACATATTGAAATTTGGTAGCTTGGAGGTAGTTATGCATTGGCAACGCCCAACATACATAAGTGACCAAGAAAAGTTTCTCCTAGTGACTTTATAATACATTTTTATAAAGTAACTTTATAAAGTGATTTTATAAAATTGGTTCTTTTAATTTTTTAATGTAAAAGTGACTTTATGATGTTATGGGTCACTTTCATGACTTAAGTAGCCTCAACGAATGAGTAAGTCATGACCGTTGATCTCATGAGAGAAAGATATAATATTGACCGTCAATCTCACTGGAAGACCAAGGGTTAGGGTAGTTACATTATGAAATTCATTAAAAGGTAGCTCATTAGGAGAAGGAGGGCACACTTTTGAAGAGAGATTGAGGGAAGGTGAAGGGGCACGCATCCCAAGGAGGAGTGTAGGCTTGGAGGAAGAGCTAAAACAAGGAGGTTTTGACACACATCCCAAGGAGTGGGATTGGCATGCATCCCAAGGAGCATTGCAACATTTAATACAGTCCGTACTACATCAATAAAGGAGGTTGTGCAACTGTGTAAGTTGGTTATACAACAAAGGGAGGGCACATAAATCAAGGTTGTCATTTTACAGTAGGTTGGCAAGATTTCCAATGCACATTTGCTGATTTTTTGCTTCTGTTCTGTACAATTTCATTTGGCACGATTTTCTATGTAGATTGGTGACTGCTTTTGAAGATTTATTGGCTATCATGGGCTGTACAAGCAGTGCATCCATGGTTGTCTTTGTTAGTTACAATCTGGGACTGTTTGTATAGTTCAAAATTTGGCTGAAAGAAGTCATTTATTGTTTTTTAATGCTGATGCTATTTGTTGTTGTAAAAGTTTAGAAATTCCTAGAGATGAATAAAACACTTTTTCCTCTTAAAAAATGTCCAATTTTCTGAATATTTCTCCAAGTATTTATGCACATATTTTTGTGCCAAATGTGGGTTACTGTATGTTGTTCATAAATTAATTATGTTTCTATTTTTATTTCAGAACTTGTTTATGAGTGTTTCTGTCGATAAAGAGAAATTGTATGATTGTTGTATATTTATAGGAGGCTGAAATATAATGTAGTCTAAGTTTGATATTAAAATAAGATGTATTTCAACATGGTATCAGAGCAGGTGCTCTGAAGTTTAGTGGGAAACTTTGGAACTTGGGAAAACATGTGATTTATTGAATCATTAGCTTGAAGAAAGGCATAAAAGATTTTTTGTCAAGAGGACAAAGATGACTTCCAACATCATATTTGAAGATAGGTTAGAGGGGATCTTCAACTACCTGCAATGGAAGGTTATAATCAACAGTGTTCTCAAGGAAAACAAATTATGATTGTTTGCAAACACCATTGTTCCTGTACCTGCTTCATATCCCATAGCTCTTGATGTTCATGAGGTGAAGGAAGACAAGACTAAGGGAATCATCTTGGACGGGGTCAAATTCCACCTTATTCCACACTTGGATAAGAAGAAGACAACCAAAGAAATGTGGGATGCACTGAAAATTTTGTATGAGGCAAAGAACGAGAACCGAAAAATGGCTCTCTAGGACAAGCTCCATGGTGCTAGGATAGTCAAAGAAGAGAGTGTGGCCACCTACCTCACCCGGGTTGCACAGGTAAAGGATGAGTTGGCAGTTGTTGGAGAAGTCATTCCTGACTCAGAATTGGTGGGGATATCCCTCAAAGGCTTCACCAAGGAGTGGGAGGTTTTTGTGAAGTGTGTGGTGGGGAGAGAGAAGCTCCCTGAGTGGAGCAGATTGTGGGATGATTTTACACAGAAGGAGATCCAGGAAGGGTTTCAGGAAAAGGCATTGTATGGTGCAGGCGATAAGAATGTTGCTCTTGTGGTAAAGGACAATGAGAAGAAGAAAGACACAAGCAAGGTGAGATGCCTTTCATGTCACAAGACTGGCCACTATGCTAGTCAATGTCCAAACAACAAGAAGAAGAAGTCGGAACCAAAGGTGTCAGCTTCAACATAGGTTGTAGAGTTTGTTGAGAGATATGAGAAGGATTTCTCTCTCATGACTAGTCCCGTGGGAAGTGGGTGCCTAGTGTTCAAGGACATCGATTCTTGGTTTGTGGACAATGGAGCTTCTCGGCACATGACTTGGTTGAGGTCAGTTTTCCTCGATCTTATAGAGATAGACTCATAATGCAGAGTGAATTGTGGAGTCAGCCCACAACTTGCAGTAAACGGGGTTGGAAGAGTGATATTCCAACTAGATTCAATAGGTCTTATGTAGGTTGTCGAGGTGTTATATATTCCAGAGTTGACTGTTAATTTTATCTCATTGTCAGCTTTGGATGAGAATGGATTTGGAGTTGTCTTCTACGGTGGACATGTGCTTTTATATCCCGTCGGAGAAACTGTTGACACAACAATGATGCTTGGTGTCAGGTATGAGGGCCTGCACAGGTTGTTGGTTCGACCTGTGTTGGGATCCAGTGGATTTTTGGACTCAGATTCTGTGTCAGAGAGTTGGCAGGTAGCACAGGAGAGAGAGTTGACACCAGGGAATCAGTCTTCTTCTAAGAATCTCAAAAGACTCAACAAGCATGAGTCAACACAGATGGATGCTCAGGAGAGTGTGAGTATCTTAGGACCATGTCTTAAGTTCGTGGTACAACAGAGGTAACAACATAGGCTTCCAGTGCAGTGGGAGTTGTTATAACCCTATATTTCATAGGATCACCTAGTGATTAGAATTTCTTCCTCTAGTCATATTGTGTTGTAAATAATATTTTATTTTGCAAATGATTTACAAAAAGAAAATAAACAAAAAGAAAAGAAAAAGAAAGAATAAAAATATAAAAATAAATAAATCAAAAGAGGGTATAAAAAAATAAAAAATAAAAAAGAGAAAATATAAAACCCCATGAAATAAGCATGTTTTGATTCATATTGTATAATCATGATAAAATCTTTTAAATTTATGTTGATAGGTTAGTGAATAAATTTGGTCAAACAATCTAATCTTGGCCAAATTAGTTAGGTTAGTGAATAAATTTGGTCAAACAGTCTAATCTTGGCCAAATTAGTTAGGTTAGTGAATAAATTAATCCAATAGTCTAAGATGGATTAATGTGATAGTTAAATTAGGCTATGATTTAGGTTAGTGTTGTCTATTTCAATAAATATTTGCAAAATATTGTTAAAAATGCCTTTATTTGAGTTAATTTGGTGTTTTTTAGCCTAAAAAATGACACGGTGAAAAATAAGGAATGTCGAGCTTAGTGCTACTCACAATATGTTTTTATCCTAAGTTCTAGTGTGGACATGACCTTTTGTCATTATGCGACCAAAGGGTGAACATTTTTCATCGACGGATCACGCAGCGCTCAGATCAACGACCGATGGTGATTTTCAGAACCCGTCAACCTTTTTGCCTTTAACGG
>SNQJ01S0013496.1:213994-228453 GCA_010110895.2 Picea sitchensis
AGTTTTCCTAGCGCGGGTCCCACACAACTTGTCAACCTCACATATTACCAGACCCCCTTCACTCAATTCCACTTATCACCTACCCCCCGCTCCGGGAACCCACCTAACCTCTTACCCAATATCACCCACGTCACTCTACCACCGTACCCCAATAAATCCTGTCACACGTCACACCTCTCATACCCATTGGCCAATCAATGCCATCCCTCGTGACCGTTATTCATCTAGTCACCACCTGTTCCATAACGGACACCTCCCTACACCATTTAACCATGTTTCTTCACCATTGCCTTACTGTTCGCATATCCATACATTGTTGACACCAGGTTGAATCCAGTTTTCAAGCTAACCGCAACCAAGATACACCATCGAACAGATGTCATTAATCTGGGTAACTACAGTCATCAATTTTTCGCCTTCATATCTCTGTTATATATGGCGCCCAAAACTAAACCCGCTGAAACTGTTGAAAATCATTTTCTTCCCCCTCTCATTGACCTGGATCGTGTTCCCCTACCTAACAAAGATTACAGAATTACAGAGCCAAAGTGTGAATTCGATTTTTTCGAATTACACTTTTGGATAAAAGACATTTTCTTGGATCGAAGTGATGAAATTGGACTCTGGGAGTCCAATTTTCCCTTATACATGTTTCCACAGACCTTTCATTTCCCAGAATTTGCCCTTAAGTTTCAATCTCATTACCTTCCCGGCCAGAGGGCCATCGTATCTTCGTCTGGTGAAACCTTGTTCACCATTACCCATGAATCGATAAACCAAATGTTACAGATTCCCCGAATTGATTATGTCATCCCTTTCTCCATTGAAATCCTAAATGATCTCTATCAGAAACTCTCCTTCCCCCAAAGAGACCAACTCTTCTAAATCTTTCTACCAGAAGATGTGCAGTTGCCTAAGAAAAAACCTCCCTATCCGTCTTCCATTTTCTCAGTCAGAAAAAATCAAATTGTTTCCACCCTCTGCTACCTGCTAGGATATTTTTCTGATGAATGGGTAGATGAACCTATCCTAGGTTTCCTATCCATTTTTTCCACAGAGGAGAAAGATACAGTCCAGTTTGATTTCAGTCAGTTTCTGGTTGACAATATACATGAGCAGTTTTTCAAGTTTTCAACAAAAGGAATGTTCAGGTATTCTTCAATGTTGGTGTACCTGTTCCTTTTTATTTCACGCAGACAGATTCTCCCGTGCTTTCCAGAATTGGATCAGGAAGGAAATCCTCAATTAGTGACTTTATGGACCTCACTAGTGAGGAAATATTCCACTGAGTTTAGATTTAGAGATTTCATTGATCATTTTTATCATCTAGTGGTGTGCATTCTCAACAACATAATGGAACCAATAATCAACGAAAAATTCCAAAGAATTCTTCACCTCTCTGACTTGGCCAAAACAGGGGATTGGTATCTTTACTAGAATCATACTGAGATCAAAGTATATGGATGTGAATTTCCACCATATAAACTACCAAAATATCTCCATGTCAATATCTTTGCATTGGAATATATCAGGCAGATGATAAACTATGATGACATCCATTTTGTATTAGTGAAGAAGAAACAACAACTCAGAATCAAAAGACAAATTGGTTCTTTCATATGCAACAACATAGCTACAGGAGAAGAGGTTAATAACCCCTTGAAACAGATGAACTTCAGTCTTAGATTCACATGGAATTATGACCCATTTGGTATCATATTAGAACTCAGGGTCAAACAGAAGAACCCTCCTTATGCTCATGTACAAAATCTTGAAATATAAAAGTATATGAATCAGACTGATTGGAAATAAAATACATTGTTGGAAATAGAAGAACAACCTCCCCCTGTCAATATTTCACATACCCACACTCCTCAGGTACAAACAAAAAAAAGAGCGAGGAAAGAGGTTTCACCTTCAGTCACAGAGGTGTTAGATAAATATTTTCAAGTTTACATGAAGAGGGCTAAAACTGGTCACACACCAGACATACTTAAATAAGGAGAAACACAGTCCACCATAGTCATGGAGGGACCACTTTCCTCAAAATTCTCGGGTAGTCAGCACATAGTGTCCACATCTTCATCCAGAAAACAAAAATACACTACTTTGTCACCTGAATCCTCTCATGAGCCATCAAGTTCAAATATCTTTGACAAATACAAACAAATCAAATAGAGGAATGAACTCCAGAATAGGAGTACATATGCCCAGTTTTGGAAGTAGGCCTCTACTTCCCAACATAGGTTACTATCATAATTTGACTCAGAGAAGGGGAGAATGCAAATGGAATTCCTACAAGAACAAGTACCTCATCCCAAGACAGTTGTTGACTACAAGAAAAATTATTTTGAGTTTGATGTGAAGGAGGTCCATCCAGTGGACTAAATGAACATGCATAGGAAAACATGCGAAATTATTTTCTCCACCTTGATAAACACATCATTGACTACTTCAAAGTTGCAGGTGTCTTTGAATAATATCCAATCTCAATTGAAGATGGAAAAGATATCCTCTTTGGCCAAAGACAATAAGATCAAATCCCTAGAAGACTTAGTGTTAAATATTGGATATGATCTATCGAATGTCAAGGAAGCTGGAGAATTTATGAAGAATAAAAATGTTGATATAGCCTCCTTGAGAAAGCAACTAAAACTTCTATCCGTTGAGGATTCACAAGCAAAATAAATGGCTGAAAGTGAAGGCCACAAAGAGGAGATGATAAAGTTGATCATGGAGCAGAATGCATAGATAAAAGAGATGGAGGCTGAGTTAGAAAAATTGGTCAAAGAAAAAGAACAGAGTGTGAGGATGGTTGGTATTCCACTGGATGTAGTTCCTCTCACATGAGTTAGTACAACAGCAACAACCACAACAACAGAAATTCCATCAGTTATCCCAATGAAAGTTCCATATTCTTCTGAGAAGTTGGTGAAGTACATGGAATATATGTCCCTTCAAGGGGAGGAAAACATAAATTTTCAAGAAGAAGTGAAAATCCTCCAAGACCTAAAGTCCATGTTCCAATCCAGCTGTCATGCAAAAATTCATAAAATTCAGAGACTCGATCAACAACTACAGAAGCTGCAAAACGAGACTGTCATGGCCAAGACATTATCTGAGGCCAAGGAAAACATCTGGATGGATATTAGCAAGTCCATGGCAAATATATGGCCATTCATACAAATTATTTTTGAGCAACATGAACTGGTACAGAAGGCCAAAGAGGAAATTGAAAAAATTAAGGAAGAGCTAGGAGAAAAAACTACAAAGGCCACTGAAATCATGAGGTTCCTAAACTCCAAGAACAAGCATGAGTTGGAAGCATTGGAGATTGAAGATAGAACAGAGACCATCCTTGAGGTCAAGAAGGTCTTGAACAAGAAAGGATTGATGTTGCAACTAGAGGAGAAGGATCAATTAATTGGCATTGGAGTGTATATATTTTTCAACAAGATTGAAGTACTTCATAAGAAGGGCCTCCCTGGACTGCTGGTAATAAATGGAAAGCTTATCACTCTGTCAGATTACAAGCAGAAGATCAATACAGTGGCAAAGGATGGTTCCAAATTTGCAAGTATATAGGGAAGCATTACTGGCAAGGATTTCCTAGAAACATTACAGTTTAACCTGAGCATCCAACAAGAGATAAAACACATTTTCATCACAAAGCCCACTTTTTCCAAGTACACTAAGATGGACGAGATATATAGAAAGTTACTCAAGGTTTCCATCCCTAGTAAAAAGAGATGGGAATATTTGTGTTCTTTACTTGAGTAAAATTTATGTGGAGTTTCGAGTCAGCATGGAGCAGACAGTCAAGTCAAAGATTATGAGTCATCAACTGCTTCCACAAAATCAGCACGAAGGATCCAAATATATCAACAACATTCCTATATTTTGTAATTTGAGATCTAGTTAGTTAGATATTTTATTCATAATATCCTGGTCATTTATGATAGGATCATATGTAAACTATTGTATAAATACTTCTTCCTTCGAAGTATTGAGGGTTGATTTTTGCACCCAAGGAGCTATTGTGTAATCTTTTCAAAAGGATTGACCAGTAATAAAACAGGCCAATTTACAGGATTCTTGTGTCAAATTGTTGATGATGTTCTTCTTTCTCTATTAAATGTTTTACTATTCTTTGTGATCATTTATGTATTTCAGATTCTAATCATTAAAAGGAATTCAATATAACATAATTTATCTTGCATACTCTGTCTTTGGTCTTTTAATGATCTATATGTTTTTCATCTGATATCAAGTAAGGGAATTCTTAATTGCTTCTTTGCTTGGAAGACTTTCTCATCTTTTCTATCTTACCCATCTCATTTAATATTAATAGATCCAACAGTTTTACTACCTTTCCCTATGAAGAAACCTCATAAAAAGTTGCATCTGATTCTGATCTTTAATACAAACCCCATAGTCCAATGGAATTTTAATGCATTTCTTCGGCCAACTTTTATAAACAAACAAACAAACTTAGACTATATTAACTAGCCTAATATCTAAAAACCTAAACAAATTTAAATCATACAGAGAGATCCTTCTGTAAAACTGGCAGGGCTAGATCCCAGTTTCAAAAGTGGTTTTGATAAGTTACCTCTGTCAATTTCTTCTACCATTGACGACCTATGGGAATTATAGAGTGCTAACAGGAGTAGTGGCTTCATGTTCAGAGGGAGCAGAGACTTCTACTACAGAGGGAGTAGCTATAGCAGTTGATGAGATGGAGACAGATTCTGGTGGTGTTACCAGAAGTACCTATCTCTCTAAGAGGTAGTGCTAAAATTTGGTAGCTTGGAGGTACTTTTGCATTGGAAGCACTCAGCATGCGAAAGTGACCAAGAAAATTTTCTCCTAATGACTTTATAATACGTTTTTATAAAGTGATTTTATAAAGTTGGTTATTTTAATATTTTAATGTAAAAGTGACTTTATGATGTTATAGATCACTTTAATGAATTAAGTGACCTCAACGAATTATTAAGTCATGATCGTTGTCTCATGAGGGAAATATCTAATCTTGACTATCAATCTCATTGGAAGACCAAGGGTTAGGGCAGTTACATTATGAAATTCATTAAAAGGAATCTCATTAGGAGAAGTAGGGAACACTTTTGAGGAGAGATTGAGGGAAGGTGAAGGGGCACACATCCCAAGGAGGAGTTTAGGCTTGGAAGAAGAGCTACATCAAGGAGGGTTTGGAATGCATCCCAAGGAGTGGGATTGACACACATCCCAAGGAGCATAACAACATTTAATATAGTTCGTACAACAATAATAAAGGAGGTTGTACAACTATGTAAGTTTGTCGTACAACAAAGGGAGGGAACAAAAATCGAGGCTTTCATTTTACAACATGTTTGCACAATTTCCAATGCACATTTGTTGAGTTTTTGCTTCTGTTCTATACAGGTTCTTTTGGCACAGTTTTCTATGCAGATTGGTGATTGTTTCTAAAGATTTATTGGCTATTCTGGGTCGTATAGGTTGTACAACCATGGTTGTCTTTGTTAGTTATAGTCTGAGACCATTTGTATAGTTCATAATTTGGCTGAAAGAAGTCATTTATTGTGTTTTAATGTTGATGCTATTTGTTGTTGTAAAATTTCAGAAATTCCTAGAGCTGAATAAAACACTTCTTCCTCCTCAAAACTGTCCAATTTTCTGAATATTTATCCAAGTGTTTATGCACAGATTTTTGTGCCAAATGTGGGTTACCGCATGTTGTTCATAAATTAATTCCACTGCTATTTTTATTTTAGAACTTGTCTATGAGTGTTTATGTCCATAAAGAATAGTTGTATGGTTGTTGTATATTTATAGGAGGCTGAAATCTAATGTAGTCTCAGCTTGATACTGAAATAGGATGTGTTTCAACACATCAAGGCAGGATATGGATCTGAATCAACCATAATCTCGATGACCTCAAAGTCAACCTTTGTTTTGAATCCTTCTATATTCACTTCCACTTGCTCCAATTGGACTATGGGGTAGATCTTGTATTGATTCTCCTACCACAACTGGATGGGCGACTAGACTAATTTTTTTTTCCCATCACCTCCCATGACTTCTTGGGAAAAATATTCATGTTGGAACCTAGATCCAACATGACTCCATCCATTTCATAGCCACCAAGATCTGTTGTCATCTTGAATTCACACCCCATGCAATTTTGCTTAATGACTTGGCACAAATCTCTTTCAATTAGAGGATCTAATATGGTTTCCTCCACTCCTTGTTCCCTCATGCATGTCACTAGCATCTGTGTCAACTTATTTTCAGGATTAGGATCATTGAGAACTCACAAACAACATCGTAAGAAAGTACTTACTTGGTCGTTGATATTTTCTTCGTGACCCAAGTCACACAACACTTCTGTGCACATTGCACAATGTAACTCCTCCATGTGTTTGTATTCATACACTCTCTGCTCAATGTGTCTCAACTCGTCCTGTCTGTGAGCTTCTTCTAATGATCGTTGCATCGAGTGCTTTATTTCTTTGCACACACGAGCTTCCTACAAGGACCTTTGTGTCACATGTTGCAACTCTTCTCAGGCGTGAGCCTCTTCTAACGATCTTTGTGTCACCTTTTACACTTATAACTACATCCTAGCCTCTTCCAGCGACCTATGTGTCTCCCATTGCACTTCTTCATGGATTTGATCCTCCTCAATTGATATTTTGTGTTGCGTGCTCCAAATATTCACTTGTTCTTTCTTCTTCAATATCCCTCTACACGTCACAGATGAACTGCTTTTTCTAGGAAACATCGAATTTAGGAGGGGGATGTGTTGCCTTTCCGATCTTCCCCTCCATATTTTGACCCAAGCCCTCATCATTCTCAAAGTTTGCTCCTATCTTAGCTCCTCCTCAAGGTACTACTCATACATCGACTTCTTCAACTTTATTCTTATTCTTGCATGGTTCTGCATGTAACATATTGCAATACATCTTATTTTCTTCCCACTTCTTCACTAATTCTGGACAGTCCTATATGACATGTTCAATACAATAGAAATATGCATAGAGTATGCACGGTTTTGTATAAAACCTTGATACATAACCAATTTCTCCACAATTGAAACAAGTGGGGGGTCTTCCTCACCCTTCGCCATATCCTCGGTCGCAACCGCACCCATAATCACCTATGGGACCTCATTGGTATCCACCTCTTTCAACACTACCACAATAACCACCCTTTTTCTCTTCTTGTACCCAGAATGTATTGAGGGTGTTTTCTTATATCAGCTGGAGTGATTGAGAATTATTGACATCATGCTCCACAGATTTACAGAACTCGCAGGACAAAGTATGGTTTGTCATTTGATACTTCTGTAAATTTGGGAAATGAGGTGGTACATGGCCCCATTGTCTACATATCTCGCACCATTCCATCTATCCAAATGGAAATGGACTCGACGCGCCCATCACCACATAATTTGGAAGTACATGGAACTCATCCCTGTGATTCCCCTTAGCGCAACATGGGGTACACCAAACGTGCTCGCTCATTACCTTCATCTTCACCATATCTTGCAACTGCATTGTCAGCTTGGCTAGTTGTGACTTCACCTGCACCAATATCGTTGACGTATCAACCCCTCCTAGTGTGTCTTATAGGCGTATTGCAATTTCTACGGCCTCTGCTTGATTCGTCACATTTTGCTGGGTGAGCGAGACATGGATATGGGGAAGAAACCCTGCAATAAACCACTCTCTATGATACACATATTGGATTTGGAACGTCAACCTATCCAATAAAATCTTAAACTGTTGGTCATAATCCCACACAATATCGCCTTCCTTTTGTTTGATCTCCTTTATCTCCATGATACAATGAGACTCTGAATTAGGTATTTGGAATTCCCTAAGAAGATCTTCCTTAATCTCCATCAGGGACCTTGTCTGTCCTACTGGCGCAATGGCCTTTTACTTCATGTACCACGTCAATGATTTGTCCTTGAACGTGATTTCCAGATGCACGATATTTGCTTCTTCGTTTGTGATCCTCTTCACAGAATATATTTCCTTGCACATGAACCAATGTTGTTTCACATTATCTTTAATCGTTCCTTGGAACAAGGGTAGCCTCGGGGTGCTATCCTGATTTGCCATCATCACTCTCAAACCAACTCCTCTAATCTGACTGTTGGTTGACAAAATTATTATGACTAATACTCCTCTAGGTGAAGTGGCACTAACTTTTCCTTCTTCTTAACTCCTCTCTTCTCCTATATTTTATTCTACTCTATCTCCTACTCAGATCGATTCACTATCTATTTTTCTTTCTTCTTGATTTCAAAATGCACAAGGGGGGTGGTTCAAAGGGGGGTTAATTCCATCTCCTTCTGACATTTCTTGTGAGGGGACCTAGAGAGTTTCCTACTTGTAGCCGTGCAAGACCATCAACAATGCCAATTCTTCTCTGCCACCACTAGGGTATCCTCTGTCTTCCTTTTCTTCTCTTGTGCCTCTACCTTGTGCCTCATCGTCGTCTGAGGTTGCAACACTCCACTAAAACTAAGGGGTTCGAACTTCATCACATGGGCCCTTGGGACCACTACTACTACTACTACTGGTATCCCCACTGGAAACCCAACTTTCAATACTGTGCCTCTTTGTGGGCCTCTCTGCACCTGTGCTCCACTCTGGCACAATGCCTTCTTTTGTACTTCCTCTTGGTGAGACCTCTTTCCTCTTCATCATGGGCTTGAACCCACTTCGTGTGACCCTTGCTCTTTTTTTTTCACTTCTCTACTCCACTTTTCTTCTTATCCCAACTCTTCTTGTGTATATCTCGACTCTCTCTCTTCTTTTCTCTTCTGGGTCCATCCCATTCCTCATCTCAACAATTCTTGGATTCTCCTCAATGGATCCATTTCCTTTCTCACTTTATCCCGTACTTGAAACCCCTCCCCCCTAATTCTAGGGGAGTTTACTCAACCATTCTATCGGGCTCCATGTGCATCAACCCTTTATTTATGAGAACCATCTTTATCCAGAGTAGAATCTCTTCCAACATTCATTTCCTTGGACCTTCTGTGAACTTTATTTCAACCTCGCTGGAAGAATCAGTCTACTCCACAACAAACTCAATAATATATCCCTCGTTTAATTGAGAAAACCAGAAGTCAATAGCCCGAGTCCACTTATTATCCAACACCGTCAATCTATCAAGCATGATTTGATCCAAAATCACTGGTTCCAAAGATCAAATGGTAGAATTGGTAGCAATTTTCCTTTTCATCCATTCATACAACAAACATGGAAATTCAACAAAGAAAAGTTCATGCATATCAGTGTAAATATAGTCATCCTTCCATTTATTCACATTCACTCTCAACCCCTGAGTTTCTCACAAGGAAAACTCATGCTCTGTTGTAGTTAACCAGTCTTGAATTTCCTCTCAAGATGGATCCCACCTCACCCCTTGCCTTCATCATTCCCTACAATATTTTCAGGTCTCAACAATGGAACCATTTGTTGGCATTTCTTCACGCTTGTGCACATCCTTCCTAATGTTGGGGAGTTTAGAACCAGAGTTCGTCCAGAGTTGACCAAAAAAAACCCCAAGGCATCGACATATCAATCCTTAGCCAAGGCTGAGAAGGTCTCACCTGAGATGCAGATAGGATCACACAAACCATAAGGTCTTGTGTCGAGGATGAATGACTAAATAGACCAGGATCCATCTTGGATGGAATTCACACATTCCATATCCAACGGATTACTGTAATTAATAAGTAAAACAATACACACACATATATCCAAATAAAACGTGATAAACACACAATAGATCAGAACTATTGTAGCTTTATTATTCCTTTCATTCCATTCAACACAAATATACAATAAACAAACTATACTCAACAACAACAGAGTTGCACATACATTTTGATATAATTACCCATAAATACAACATATTATGCAGTGCACATCCTTTTTAGACCTCAAACATATGACAGACTTAGACTTATATTCAGAAGCATTACAATATTACAAAATGCTCAGAGTGAGATCGATACCAAAAACCTCAATGGATCTCATCTAACCATATAAATCTATTTCTAATATCATTGCTTCCTTTTATAGCTTTATATTTTTGGGTGCTTTGTCTCTTTCTTCTTTGCTCCACTCATTCTACTAACAAATTTCCTCGCACGCTTCTGACACCTTCCTACTGTCAACATAGCTTTTTGGAATCAAGGAAATCTTAACTGCCTTGCCAACTCATCTTTTGTCAGCTCCATGATCCCTTGTGTTGCTGGCCATAATCATTCAAGATTATTTCTCGACGATCCTTTTCTTAATTCTAACGTGTGACTTGTTCATTTATAGTGCTACTGACAAAAGTTGGACCGGCATGCATATTTCATATCTTAGACTTGGCGCACAATATCAAAACTCGGTCGGTTGCACATTTAGCTTAAACATGCGCAAAACTAGAATGGGCACACAAAAAACTTGGAATGAGTGTGCACAACTTCATTAGTGTGTGCGCGCAAGATTAATCCAAAACTTTGGGTGCCAACACATACACCAAACATCTAGATCAATACTCACACACCAGGCATCTCGAAATGTTGACATGAACTACCTCCAAAACTACTAGGTACAAGATCTAAGCATTGAAATTTAATCCCACAACACCATCGGTGAACAACACTCCAGCACTTCTTTGGGACTTCAACATCACAACTTTAATAGTAGGCACTTTGGAAATATCAAGATGGTACCATGTCCATGAGAATTATACAAGAAAAAAAACAACAGACATAGATTGGTTGATTGAGTTTGTCCCCAACCCATAAGGTGTTACTTTGAATATATCCTCCTTCGCAAGTATGGGCTCCCACGAGATCATAAAAAAAACTGGCCCTCTTGACCCACTGGTGGATAACCTCACAATCACCACCTCACAACATGCAATCAATGCATTAGTTATAATAATAATATCAACATCTCAAAGAAAGAATCCACATGCTAACTCTCACATGTCATCATTAGAATACAACATCATTGTCATCACTACATGTTCACACATGTCATCATAAAACATCTTATCATAAAATATTTCTATGCAATTACATCATGTCATCACATCACGAGATACTATCATAAGAAATATAACCTCAACACATCTTTATCAAATACATAGCCTTCAACATAATTAAATGGAATTACATATTAACATAAAATAACATCATACCATATGCAAATACCACATGGTTCTTAAGCTAGTAAACATCATGAATATGATAATTATCTCAACACATAATGCATGCAAAGTAATAAAACATCATGAACATTCTTATCATGATTCATTAGAAAATGAAGCCACTAGTTTGTATGATTATATATATAAGGAATACCAACTATTACATCTAATGCAAGAATGTTCATCAATGTAACGCCCCATATTTTGGCCATAGCTAGTTAGAACTTTGAGTTTTCTCATCTTAGTAATTCATTAATTAACAACTATTTGGACTCAACAATGTTGATATAGACATGTGACAAGTGTACATCTTGACCTATTTATGTGATGCATACTATTATTTTCATTGTTATATGTTCATGATGATGATAACTCTTTGATTTGTTTAAACATGCAAATTAAGATGTGGAATTTAGGTACATGGATACCGATTCAAAGTTATGTTTTGAATGCATAACAAATGCAGGACAGGATAAAAAATAAACATGCATTTCTTAATTGAACGTCAATACAGATATGGATTCTTATACAAAATTATGATGTATATACATGGATATGAGTTATTGGTGAACTAACCTACAGGTTGATGAGCTATGTGATAGCCAGATGACTATAGTGATGAGGTAACATGGATGTCGTAGACATCAAGAAAATAGTGTATGCTATAATTTATAATTATTATTTAATTTATGATTCAAAATATTGTTATGATTTGTGGTAAGTGTGGTTTTGACAGGACACGACTTTCTCAGAGTGGTTGTTTTATGATGTGACTCTAAGAACAATAGTTGCAAAATAGGGCTTGATGTAGGGTGTTGACCCTAGTTCTATAAGGAGGGGTGGAGGTATTTCCCACTTTTATCCTCCAAAACCTAGAGTCGTGGAAGGGTTGTGTGAAGTCATGCTCCCCTAGATGTGTGATGGAGACTACTAGTTGTTTGTTGGAAAAGTTTGGTAGAGATGTATGAAACTTCATCTTATGGGTTATATCTGAAGTTAGATCAATATAGTTGACGCTCCAACTTAGTCCAACAGAGGAAAGGATAGGATGGAAGATGGAAGTAGGTTAGGAAGGAAGGATGTTTCGATGTTAGTTGAGAACACTGATTGAAGATTTGAGATGCCACTATTGTTTACTCACTTTGTTCCTACCATGTTTAAAACACTCTTTTGATTTCCTATTCATATTTTAAGTGTGATAATGAGTTATTGATGAATTGGTGTAATTTTGTTTGTTAAGATTATTAAATGATTCATTACTTGATCTGTTGTCCTGCATGTCTTGGTGTGATCATATAGGAACTATGTACTAGAGGCAATGGTTGTTTATCGTTAGTATATGCATGAGATATGTGTCTGCTAGTTATGCACACATACCCTACAAATGTACACTAGTACAACTAATTAATGTATTAATTATTAAAGTAGATTATTAACTATTTAATTAAATGTTTACTGATTATGTAAATTATATTGCATACAAAATATCTAGAAGAATTAAATACCTTATTTGACTTTGATTGATGGTTGGTATGATGAATTAAATGAGCATGGTAGGTTGTCATGTACATTTTGGGGGAAAATGTCAAATTGCATTTATTAGCTAGCATGAGAAGAAATACTTTGCATTTTATTTATTGTTGTTTAATGCAAGTCATTTATATTTTAGTTTTATTTTAACTTTTTCCCAAAAATCTAGATAAGGGAGGTTGATGGATAATAATGAGGGTGGTTGAAGAAACTTGGGAAAGGGTATATGAAAAATTGATAAATAGGAAGAAGAAGTGTTGAGGAAGGGGATGGGAAGGTTTGAGCATGATGAGAGGTTGTGAAATCTTTTTAAGATATATTTCTTATGATGGTTTTGTTTGAGCATTTGTGTTTTGTTGTTCTTAGAGTCATAGGTACGGAGGGCCAAGAAACTGAAAGGTTTCTTGGATCTAGGAAGCCAGCTAGGATCCTAGTTGGTTGGGAGGATTCCGTTGTTTCACTCTGGGAAAGCGGGAAAAGAATGGTTGGAAGCATCTTCCTACTACTAGCAAAGCTGCATTGCAATTGATGAGCTTCAACAGACCATGGAGGAGGTATTTTCATTGGTATTTTGTTGTACTTCTGTTTTAAGTTTTAAATCTTAGAGTTAACATATTACTTAATTCATCATGTTATCTACAATTATCATTGAGCAAATGTAAAAGAGTTGTGGAAATGAAAATCAATGAAATTATGTTAAATCAAAGTTGTTAATGCATATGTATTTAATGAGTGATTAATTGCCTAACATCCTAGATGAGTGTTACATTTGGTATTAGAGTTGGGCTTGAACACTACGGCCTTAGGGATATGAATGAACCACGCTTGTGTTGTGTGTTGCTACTGGTGTTTTATTGTTCTTCAATTAAAGCTTAGTTCGTAAACTAGTACACCATCCTTGCTTGTTATCCTTATGTGCACAATAAAAAGCATTTGTAACAATAAATTTATATAAAAATAGAACAATGATTTTTGAGTTTAAATCTAGCTCATCCATTACTATTTATGTGTGGATAAATTCAAGTTACAAAGAAATATATATATATATAAAGTCACACTTGAAAATTAATTCAATAGTCCTTAAAATATATTTGTTTGTATATAAAGTCACACTTCTCTTCTATATATATATAGCCTCTAGAGAGTCACACTTCAACAATCCTATAGCATCTTTATGACGAGTAGAAGCAAACCCATATTTATAAATTGATAACATGAAATTTTATTTATTTAGTCCATTTAAACTATTCCAAATAGTGGTAGATTTGCATGAAATGGTTGGTTTGTTCAAATTAGATGTCATACACCCATTTCCAACAATTTCGATTACCTCTACTCACCATCGGTTGCACCCTCCGATCTGTTGTGCCCTCTCACAACTGAGCCAAGAATCGAGGTCGTTGAACTACGGCATGTGCAAGGAAAGGAAAAGGTTGGCCTAGCCGCCATGCCTATGCCATTCAGACAGTCGACCATGAGCCAGGTTGTGCCATTCGAACTGTGAACCTGCAAAACCCCAGCCTGTGAGCAAGACTTGTTGAGAGTGAAGAGGAAAAATACTCAGAAATGTGATCTGTGAGTTTTGTTTTGATTTTTTTATTATCATTGTTGTTGGGGTTTGTGGTGAGAGGCGCATGGACTTCATGCAAGGCCCCATGCTCCACGCATGCATGCCTCATGCCATCTCTATTATG
>SNQJ01S0013496.1:243786-256016 GCA_010110895.2 Picea sitchensis
CTAAGGACTTCATTCATCAATCTCATGAAATTACTTGGCACGTTTGTTAGACCAAACATTATAACAAGCCATTCATACAATCCTTCATTTGTCTTGAAGGTTGTCTTCCATTTATCTCCTTCTCTCATACAAATTTGATGATATCCACTTTTTAAATCAATCTTTGAAAAAAAATTGGCTCCACTCAAGCAATCCATCAGATCATCCATCCTTGGTAAAGGAAATCGGTACCTAATGGTTATCTTGTTAATTGCTCTTGAGTCAGTACACATCCTCCAGCCTCCATCCTTCTTCGGACTGAGCATTGTCGGAACAGCACATGGGCTCAAGCTTTCTCTAACCAACCATTTGTCCAACAAATCCTGGACTTGTCTTTTGACCTCTTCATTCTCCTACGACATTAATCTATATGCTGCTTTGTTTGGTAAACTAGCTCCAAGTATGAGATCAATATGATGACTCACACTTCTAATTGGTGGAAATGAACGAGGTAGTTCGTCCACTACTATGTCAGCGAACTCTTCCAGCAGTTCTTGAACCTCTTTTGGTAAATCATCTACCCTTGTGCTGCTTAAAACAATCTTCGGCTTCCTGACCACAATCAATTGCAGCTCCTCCTTCTTCTTAACCTCTGTAAGAAGTTCCTTCCCACTCATGAGAAGTACAGTGTTTCCTACTTCAGGTTTCACCTCTTTATCCTTAATCGCCAACAGCATGTGAGTTCTCCCATTCTTCTCTAGGGTGTATGTGTTCTTCCTCCCATCATGAATTACATTTCTGTCATATTTCCACGGTCTACCCAGCAATAGATGACAAACATCCATGGGAATGAAATCACAGAGTATTTCATCTTTATACCCTCCTATTTTGAATTCAACTAAACATTGTTTAGTGACATTCACCTGATCTCCTTTTTGTAGCCATGAAACTCTGTATGGACTTGGATGATCAATGGTTTCCAGCTCCAGTTTTTCTACCATCTCTATAGAAATGAGATTATCTTTTCTACCACTGTCCATGATGACTTTGCATACCCTGTCCTTGGTTTTGCAAGCAGTCCGGAAAAGATTGTTCCTTTGCACTGGATTCTCCACCTCCTTCTCTGGCGTTAAGAGAACCTTTTGCATCATCAGTGATCTTCCACCTTCAGCATCCTCTGCCTCAACATTCCGCCTCTATGCTTTGACAATGTGAGTTTCGCCACCTTATTTCTTTTTGTTTGGACACTCATAAGATTTGTGTCCATTATTTCCACATGTGAAGCATTTTACCACTCGACCTCTTCCTCTTCCTCTACCTATGGTACGAGGAAAAATGTTTGCGTCAACATACTGACCTTTTTTTCAGTATGTTGCCCTCTCTGTGAACTTCCACCTCTCTCAGTTTGTGTCTAAGGTTTCTTCCAATCCTCTTTTGGTTTCTAGTTCTTATCCTGGGCAACTAATTTTCCTCTGGCTTGACTTCTGCCTCGGCCTTTTTGACCTTGTTTTCAGCTCATCTTCTCTTCAGCTTTTAGAGACATCTGATAAGAATCTTCCACCATTCGGATGGTCATCATGCTCATCTCATCCTGAATGTCGTATCTCAAACCATTCATGTACCTGGCAATTTTTTCATCATCACTTTCATGACGACATGCCCTGATGTTCAGCCTATAGAATTCTTCGGTGTACTCCTTCACTGTCATCAGCTTTTGTCTCAAGTTCTGCATCCTTCGAAACAGAGTAATTTGGTAATCCCTAGGAATGAATTTTTCCTTCATCTTCGCGATCATCCTATCCCAACTCTTGATTTTCTTCTTACCTTGGCAGCGTCTGTCAGCTTGTAGTTCATCCCACCACAATGTTGCATGTCCTTTAAGTCTCGTGACAACATGTTTGACCTTCTTGTCTTCTTCGACATCTTCATAGTCAAAATATGTGTCCATAGCTCTAATCCAGTCTCGAAGCTCTTCAGCATCCAAGTTTCCCTCATAAAATGGAATGTCCATTTTGGCTCTTGCACCCATTCTTGCAACAGCTCTAAGCAGGCGTTCATTTGTTGCATCTTCTGTTGTGACTTATTCTCCTTCATGTTCGACCTCATTTTAACTTTCGGAATCACTAACATCCCCAGCATCGGCTGTGCACCTCTGTGTTGTCTCCATGTCTTCAAGTCTGGCGCGTAGGTCATGCATTTCTCTCTCCATGGTTGGATCAGGCATCAGCCTACCCCTTCTTCTCGGCATTTCCCTATCCTCTGGTGGATCATGTGTTTGCATGTCCCTTCTTCTCGACAGCATGGTGAATCTTTCTTTTCCCTGCTACAGAAATAAAATAAACCTTTATGTGCTCTGATACCAAACTTGACACAGACCTGTCGACCCTCAGGCCGAGATCCACTCACAGGATCGTTCTATATTCCCTTCGAGCTAGATCGGCTCTTTCGGATTCTCTGTTGGAATCCCCTTTCCAATCGATCCATAGGTTTTGTCTCGTGATTCAAAATTTCGCGAGTTTGCTACTTGAAACCTCGACTCTTTCTCCTCCAATTCTGCGATACCCGAGATCGCAAAATAGGTTTAGCCCTTTCTCCTGTCAGTACCCTCCTTATGCGACCACCGACTAGGCTAAGTACTAGCGCCTTTCGCTACTCATGACTTCGCGAGTCGAAGGCTCAAACTTTCGTTCCCTTATTTCTCGAGTTTCCGAGGTGGGAGAGGTCAACAGAATGTTGACTCCTCTAGATGTGTGACGAGTGTCTGCCAGTCCTCTTCCTGGGCCCACCTTGCGGTTCTGCCATGTGTCTCTTAGGTGCAACCTCGGCACTTCGTAGCTTCGCTTCTCGCAACTTCAAGCACCCAAGTTTTGGACTCTCACCCGGCAAACCTCCAAGTTCACGAGATTCCCTGATCTCTTCCACCTGTCCTCCTCCAATGGACGGCTTACATTATTTCGCGACTTTACTTCTCGCGAAGTTGAATGACCTCCCTTCCTGACCTCCAATGTCCGAGTCCCCGATACGGGTGAACTCGCGACACGTGTCCTTTCTTTCAGCGGATGGCTCAGATTTCTTCGCCACCTCGGGACTTCGCCTTCTGCAATTTCGCGAGTCTAGTTACAAAGGTTTCGACCCTACACCTCCCGAAATGCCGAGATGCGATTTCGCAGGTGATCCAACGACCCTCGTTGATTCGGATCCTACAGTCCGATTTTCTCGATCTTGCACTGGGCGAATGTTGTCGTAACTCCCTTTCTCCTCTGTGAGATCTGAAAGCTTTCGAGACTTCGTGAATCCTTAACGGAGGATTCTAACCATCAAATTCCTCCTTGACAGTTATGGCGAAACGAATACGGTATCTTCACGAAAACTTGTCCGCCAGCGAACCAAAATTGTTGCGTCTCCTTCCAACGTTCAAGACACAATTTCCTTTGAGCTTTCTCCACGACTCGAGTCTTCAAGATGACTCCTGCATGCACTCCTTGCGGCAACTTTCCAATACTTCCAAGTATTGAATCCTTCGACTCTGTGCACTCCCTGCGACAACAGTCTTTCACAATTTTGCTCAGTTTGCAAACCCTGAGACTTCACTCAGCCTGCGCACTCCTTGCATGGCTCCTATGCTTAATTTTCACTTCTACGGGAATGAGAATAACGTTATCTCTTCTGAGTTTTCAGAGATGAACTCTAACTTCTGTCGACGCACTCCTTGCGGGCAATTTCACTACACTCCTTGCAGGAAAACTCTTACTCAAACAGAGAAAGAATTGAAACTCGTTCTCCACTCTCCCTCTCTTCAGATTTCAAACATTAAATATGAAATCATACATTCGCGCATAAAAGAAAAATGCATAACAGAGAGTAAACAAGCATATATCAATCAGCATGCGCAACACAGAAAAGAGATTTAACACCATGAGTCTGAACTGAAAAATCTTTGTATTAATCCAGCACTTCTGTACATGGGGTTTTCAACTACAGCCCTCTACTCTCTTCTCTATGCTCTATATTTTCTACTGTTACAATGATACAAGTGAGGGTGTCTATATCTTTTTTCCCTCTGCTCCTAAAAATGTCTAATCTAAGAATTCAAAACTACTTACTAACATTAACTAGCATAAATGCCTCTTAGTCCTTAAGACGAGAGCGGGATGCTCAAGGTCTGTTTACAATATGGAAGTATTCCCCCCCTTAATTGTTTCATTTAAGTTTGGAGCATCCAACTTCAAAAAGATTCAAACAATTTTATCATGTGCCAAAATGCGTTGGCGCCTGCCCCACGCTCGCTTGATGTTGGCAATGCTCCTGCATCATACTCCCTTGCTTGAAAATTGTCATGGGCTCATGTCCATGAGTTATCGCACGGTTTTTCCATGCTTCTGGATCTGTCATTCATTCTCCTAGATGGCATATTCAACTGGATGTCCCTTCCACTTGACCAAGTATTCAAAGTATTCCTTTCTCCTGGTCTTCTTGCTAACTCTTTTGTCCAGTATGGTTTCCATTTGTGGCTTCTCTACAACTGGCATCTGTTTAGTCCATTGAACCTCTGGTTGTTGATCACCTGTTCCTGCTTCATCTTTGTATGGGTATAAATCTGGGACATTGAATATCGGAGAAATTTCGATCCCATCGGGTAATTCAATCTCATAAGCATTTGCCCCAAATTTCTTCAAGACTTTACATGGTCCGATCTTTTTCATCTTCAGTTTGTTATATGTCCCTTTCGGGAACCTTTCCTTTCTCAGATGTGCCAGAATCAAATCACCAACCTAAAATTGAAGTTGTCTCTTGTGTTGATATGCTCTATGTTTATACTCTTGGCTCGAGTTCTGCAATCGCTCCTTCACCTGGCTGTGAAGTTCCTTCATTTTTTCAGCAAAATCCTCTGCACTAGAACTCCTAGTTGCATTATGTTCTGAATCACTCAGTTCCGAAACTCCTCTTGGTTGCATGCCATAAACAATATGGAATGGACTCTGCCCTTTGCTTCCGTTGATTGAATCATTATAAGAAAATTCTGCATGTGGAAGAATATTGTCCCACTGACTGTGGTGTTCTGTCACCAATCTCCTCAACCAGTCTCCCAAACTCTTGTTTACAACTTTTGTCTGCCCATCCATCTGAGGATGATAAGTAGAAATGAAGGATAAGTTTGTTCCCAGCTTTTTCCATAAATTTCTCTAGAAGTGTCCCACAAACTTGGTGTCTCGATCCGAGACTACGCTCCTTGGTAAGCCGTGAAGTCGAATGACTTCTTTGAAAAATAGATTTGCAATGTGAGTCCCGTCACTGGTTTTCTAACACGGTATGAAATGTACCATTTTAGAAAATCTATCCACCACCACAAAGATCGAGTCAGACCCTCTTTTTGTTCTTGGCAACCCCAATATGAAGTCCATGATAACCGCATCCCACGGCCTGTCAGGTATGGGTAACGGTTGATAAAAACCTGCATTCTGCCTCTTTCCTTTTGAATGTTGACAAATTATGCATTTGTCCCCGAATATTTTGACATCTTCTCGCATTCCTAGCAAAAAATATGACTCATTCAACTTTGCGAACGTCTTTTCATGACCGAAATGTCCGCCCAATCCTCCATTATGTTTCTCCTTCCGCAAATTCTCCCTCATGGAGCATTTTGGAATACAAAGTTGATTACCTTTAAACAGTAATCCTTCCTAGATCATGTATTCTGCCCATTGGCTTCTATCCCTGAGAATTGGATTCTCAGTTGCTTCATACGCCTCCTTAAAATGTGGATCATCTTTGTACATGTCCCTGAGATCATCAAAACCTAGTGTTTTGACTCTGAACTACTGCAACAACAAACATTGCATGCTCAAAGCATCAACAACTTTGTTAGTAGTTCCAGAAATATGCTTAGTTACAAAAGTAAAGTTCTTCATGTATTCAACCCATTTAACATGTCTCTGATTCAACTTCTCCTATTGAGTCACAAATTGCAATGCATGATTATCACTGTATAAGACAAACTCCTTGGGAATCAAGTAATGTCTCCATTTTTTCAATGCCTGAATGATAGCATAGAACTCCTTGTCATACGTGGAGTATTTCACTTTGGCTTCATTCAGCTTCTCATTGAAGTATGCTATCGGCCTATCTTCTTGGCTCAAGACTTCCCCTATTGCAAATCCACTTGTATCACATTTTACTTGAAATGTCTTTGGAAAATCAGGCAACACCAAAATTGGTTGTTCCGTGATTTTCTTCTTCAACAAATTGAATATTTTCTCAGCTTCTTCTATCCAGTGAAAAGACTTGTGTCTCTTCTTCACTGTGTCCATCATCGGTGCACTAATTTCACTAAAATTCCTGATGAACTTCCGGTAGAAACTAGCCAATCCGTGAAAACTTCTCACCTCAAAGATATTCTTCGGTGATGGCCAATTCTTAATTACCTCCACCTTATCCGGATCCATCCTCAACTTATCTGCACAAATAAAAAACCCCAAATAAATGAGCTTTGTCTTCATGAATGAGGATTTCTTCATGTTTATCAGTAGCTTCTCCTGTTGTAGCCTCTGCATCATTGTAGCAAAATGTTTTAGATGCTCTGCCTCTGTTTTACTGAAAATTGGTATGTCATCAAGATACACAATGACAAATTTTCCGATGAACTCCCTCAAGACTTCATTCATCAATCTCATGAAAGTACTCGGCACGTTTGTTAGACCAAACGGAATAACAAGCCATTCATACAATCCTTCATTTTTCTTGAAGGCTATCTTCCATTCATCTCCTTCTCTCATATGAATTTTATGATATCCACTTTTCAAATCAATCTTTGAAAAAAAATTGGCTCCACTCAAGCAATCCATCAGATCATCCATCTTTGGTAATGGAAATCTGTACCTGATGGTTATCTTGTTAATTTCTCTCGAGTCATTACACATCCTCCAACCTCCATCCTTATTCGGACTAAGCATTGTCGGAACAGCACATGGGCTAAAGCATTCTCTAACCAACCCTTTGTCCAACAAATCCTAGACTTGTCTTTTGACCTCTTCATTCCCCTGCAGCGTTAATCTGTACGTTGCTTTGTTTGGTAAACTAGCTCCAGGTATGAGATCAATATGATGACTCACACTTCTAATCGGTGGCAATGAACGAGGTAGTTTGTCTTCTACTATGTCAGCGAACTCTTCCAGCAGTTCCTGAACCTCTTTTGGTAAATCATCTACCCTTGTGCTAGTTAAAACAATCTTCAACTTCCTGACCACAATGAATTGCGTCTCCTCCTTCTTTTTAAGCTATGTAAGAAGTTCCTTCCCACTCATGATAAGTACAGTGTTGCCTACTTCAGGTTTCACCTCTTTATCCTTAATCGGCAACAACATCTAAGTTATCCCATTCTTCTCTAGGGTGTATTTGTTCTTCCTCCCATCATGAATTACATTTCTATCATATTTCCATGGTATACCCAGCAATAGATGACAAACATCCATGGGAATGACATCAAAGAGTATTTCATCTTTATACCCTCCTATTTTGAATTCAACTAAACATTGTTTAGTGACATTTACATGATGTCCTTTTTGTAGCCATGAAACTCTGTATGGACTTGGATGATCAATGGTTTATAGCTCCAGCTTTTCTACCATCTCTATAGAAACGAGATTATCTGTGCTACCACTATCCACGATGACTTTGCATACCCTGTCCTTGGTTTTGCAAGCAGTCCGGAAAAGACTGTTCCTTTGCACTGGATTCTCCACCTCCTTCTCTAGTGTTAAGAGAACCTTTTCCATCATCAGTGATCTTCCACCTTCATCATCCTCTGCCTCAACATTTTTCCTCTGTACTTCGGCAATATGAGTTTCACCACCTTCTTTCTTTTTTTCTGGACACTCATAAGATTTGTGTCCATTATTTCCACATGTGAATCATTTTACCACTCCACCTCTTCCTCTTCCTCTACCTCTGGTACGAGGAAAAATGTTTGCGTCAACATACTGACCTTTCTTTTTGGTATGTTTCCCTCTCTGTGAACTTTCACCTCTCTCAGTTTGTGTCTAAGGTTTCTTCCAGTCCTCTTATGGTTTTTGGTTCCTATCCTGGGCAACTGATTTGCCTCTGGCTTGACTTCTGCCTCGGCCTTTTTGACCTTGTTTTCAGCTCAGCTTCTCTTCAACTTTTAGAGCCATATAATAAGCATCTTCCACCGTTCAGATGGTCATCATGCTCATCTCATCCTGAATGTCGTATCTCAGACCATTCATGTACCTGGAAATTTTTTCATCATCACTTTCGTGATGACATGCCTTGATGTTCAGCCTATAGAATTATTCGGTGTACTCCTTCACTATCATCATCTTCTGTCTCAAGTTCTGCATCCTTCGAAACAGAGTAATTTGGTAATCCCTGGGAATGAATTTTGCCTTCATCTTCGCAATCATCCTATCCCAACTCTTGATTTCTTCTTACCTTGGCAGTGTATGTCAGCTTGTAGTTCATCCCACCACAATGTTGCATGTCCTTTAAGTCTCGTGACAGCGTGTTTGACCTTCTTATCTTCTTCGACATCTTCATAATCAAAATATGTGTCCAGAGCTCTAATCCAATCTAGAAGCTCTTCAGCATCCAATTTTCCCTCATAAACTGAAATGTCCATTTTGGATCTTGCACCCATTCTTGCAACAACTCTAAGCAGGCGTTCATTTGCTGCATCTTCTGCTATGACTTCTTCTCCTTCATGTTCGACCTCATTTTCACTTTCAAAATCACTAACATCCCTAGCACCGGTTGTGTGCCTCTGTGTTGTCTCCATGTCTTCAAGTTTGGCATGTACGTCACGCATTTCTCTCTCCATGGATGGATCAGGCATCTACCTACCCCTTCTTCTCATCATTTCCCTATCCTCTAGTGGATCAGGTGTTTGCATGTCCCTTCTTCTCGGCGGCATGGTGAATCGTTCTTTTCCCTGCTAAAGAAAGAAAAGAAACCTTTTTGTGATCTGATACCAAACTTGACGCAGACCTGTCGACCGTCGGGCCAAGATCCACTCATAAGATCGTTCTATATTCCCTTCGATCTGGATCGGCTCTTTCGGATTCTCTGCTGGAATCCCCTTTCCAATCGATCCACAGGTTCTGTCTCGCGATTCACAATTTCACGAGTTCGCTAGTTGAAACCTCCACTCTTTCTCCTCCAATTTTGTGATACCTGATATCGTGAAATAGGTTTATCCCTTTCTCCTATCAGCGCCCTCCTTACGCAACCACCGACTAGGCTAAGTACTAGTGCCTTTTGCTACTCGCGACTTCACGAGTCGAAGGCTCAAACTTTCGTTCCCTTATCTCCCGAGTTTCCGAGGTGGGAGAGGTCAATAGAATGTTGACTCCTCCAGATGTGTGACGAGTGTCTGTTGGTCCTCTTCCAAGGCCCACCTTGCAGTTCTGCCACGTGTCTCTTAGGTGCAACCTCAGCACTTCGCGGCTTCGCTTCTTGCAACTTCAAGCACCCAAGTTTTGGACTCTCACCCGGCAAACCTCCAATTTCACTAGATTCCCTGATCTCTACCACCTGTCCTCCTCCAATGGACGGCTTAGATTATTTCGCGACTTCGCTTCTCGCGAAGTTGAATGACCTCCCTTCCTGACCTCCAATGTCCAAGCCCGATACGGGTGATCTTGCGACACATGTCCTTTATTTCGGTGGACGGCTCAGATTTCCTTTCCACCTCGAAACTTACCCTTTTGAGATTTCGCGAGTCAAGTTACAAAGGTTTCCACCCTTCACCTCCCGAAATCCCGAGATGCGATTTCGCAGGTGATCCAACGACCCTCTTTGATTTGGATCCTACGGTCTGATTTTCCCGATCTTGCTCTGGGCGAATGCTGTCGTAACTCACTTGCTCCTCTGCAAGATCTGATGGCTTTCGGGACTTCGTGAATCCTCTACGGAGGATTCTGACCGTAAAATTCCTCCTTGACAATTTTGGCGAAACGAATACGGTATCTTCACGAAAACTTGTCCGCCAGCGAACCAAAGTTGTTGCGTCTCCTTCCAACGTTCAAGACACAATTTCCTTTGAGCTTTCTCCATGACTCGAGTCTTCAAGATGACTCCTGCACGCACTCCTTGCGGCAACTTTCCAATACTTCCAAGTATTGAATCCTTTAACTCTGTGCACTCCCTGCGACAACAATCTTTCACAATTTCGCTCAGTTTGCAAACCCTGAGACTTCACTCAGCCTGTGCCCTCCTTGCACGGCTCCTATGCTTAATTTTCACTTCTGCAGGAATGAGAATAACGTTATCTCTTCTGAGTTTTCAAAGATGAACTCTGACTTCTGTCGATGCACTCCTTGCGAACAATTTAACTACACTCCTTGCAGGAAAACTCTTACTCAGACAGAGAAACAATTGAAACTCATTCTCCACTCTTCCTCTCTTTAGATTTCAAACATTAAATATGAAATCATACATTCGCACATAAAAGAAAAATGCATAACAGAGAGTAAACAAGCATATATCAATCAGCATGTGCAACACAGAAAAGAGATTTAACACCATGAGTCTGAACTGAAAAATATTTGTATTCATCCAGAACTTATGTACATGGGGTTTTCAACTACAGCCCTCTACTCTCTTCTCTATGCTCTATCTTTTCTATTGTTACAATGATACAAGTGAGGGTGTCTATATCCATTTTCCCTCTGCTCCTAAAACTGTCTAATCTAAGAATTCAAAACTACCTACTAACATTAACTAGCATAAATGCCTCTTAGTCCTTCAGATGAGAGTGGGACGTTCAAGGTCTGTTTAGAATATGAAAGTATGCACTCCCTTAATTGTTTCATTTAACTTTGGTGCATCCAACTTCAAAAAGATTCAAACAATTTTATCATGTGCCAAAATGCATTGGCGCCTGCCCCACGCTCGCTTGATGTTGGCGATGCTCCTGCATCATACTCCCTTGCTTGAAAATTGTCATGGGCTCCTTTCCATGAGATATCGCACGGTTTGTCCATGCTTCTGTATCTATGCTTCATTCTCCCAGCTGGTATCTTCAACTGGATGTCCCTTCCACTTGACCAAGTATTGAAAGTATTTCTTTCTCCTGGTCTTCTTGCTAACTCTTTTGTCCCGTATGGTTTCCATTTGTGGCTTCTCTGCAACTGACATTTGTTTAGTCCATTGAACCTCTGGTTGTTGATCACATGTTCCTTCTTCATCTTTGTATGGGTATAAATCTGAGACATTGAATATCGGAGAAATTTCGATCCCATCGGGTAATTCAATCTCATAAGACTTTACATGGTCCGATATTTTTCATCTTCAGTTTGTTATATGTCCCTTTCGGGAACCTTTCCTTTCTCAGATGTTCCAGAATCAAATCACCAACCTCAAATTGAATTTCTCTCCTGTGTTTATCTACTCTATGTTTATACTCTTGGCTCGAGTTCTGCAATCGCTCCTTCACCTGGCTGTGAAGTTCCTTCATTGTTTCAGCAAAATCCTCTGCACTAGCACTCCTAGTTGCATTTTGTTCTGAATCCCTCAGTTCCGAAACTCCTCTTGGCTGCATGCCATAAACAATCTGGAATGGACTCTGCCCTGTGCTTCTGTTGATTGAATCATTATAAGGAAATTCCGCATGTGGCAGAATATTGTCCCACTGACTGTGGTGTTCTGTCACCAAGCTCCTCAGCAAGTCTCCCAAACTTATGTTTACAACTTTTGTCTGTCCATCCGTCTGAGGATGATAAGCATAACTAAACGATAAGTTTGTTCCCATCTTGTTGACGGGCGAAATTGACCGTCTGTCAACTGAGAGAGTGGAACCGGTCCGGGGTTGTCTAATAACCCAAGCCGTTTTGAATGAACCACCCTGACGGGTTTAGCGGCTCCGTTAGCCGATCTAAGGTCCTAGGAAAACAAGAGAGAAAATTAATCTAAACTAACTAATCTAACTAAAACTAAACGAACTAAACTAACTAAAACTAAATAAAACAAGCTAACTAAAACTAAATAAAACAAACTAAACTAACTAACAATAAATAAAACGAACTAATCTAATTAAAACTAACTATTAAACAAACTAACTAGTCTACTATTTCTATATATACAAACTACTAACTAAAATATAACTTATTCACAAAATATACAATATCTACAAAATACAGATTTAAATAAAACCTGGAAAACTCATTTGCTTTCTGCCCTAAGACAGAGAAAGATATTTTTGTTGATTTTTTATTTTATGAACAAGAAATAAAACTTAC